>JAIUZE010066478.1:0-73786 GCA_022085475.1 Heliosperma pusillum
AAAACCGAGCTAAATTGGGGGTTAAAATCATACAAATATTCACTTATCAAACTCCCCCAAGCGAAACCTTTGCTTGTCCTCAAGCAAACATAACAAACAATACCAGGACAAGGGTTGCAAGCATTGGCTACTACACCATCAAGAAATAAATCTCAACATAAAACTTTGGAAACATAATGAATCATAACCCAAAATCAACGTGGGCAAGAATGATACATAAACATGGCTGAGATTTACATAACGGCGTAGCACAAAGAATTTCACTATAGAATTTTCGGCTCTTGCATGATCTTTTGACAAATGGACTCTCACAGCACACTCGAACACTCTGTAACACCCGGAAATGTACCCTATTTTTATAGTGAAAATATTTTACGGATACTTTTAAATGAAATTTAGTTTTAATCGTAAATTTAATTTTTCGAGTCGAATTTAGAATTTCCGAGTTCGTATTTGGAATTTCCGCGAGATTCCATGAGAATCCCGTCTTAAGGCGAGTTTGACTTTTGTTGACTTTTTCCTTATACAACTCACACTCCCTCCTTAACCTATTTTTCATTCATTCAACACAACACTTACTTCTTCTCTAAGAAACCATCAAACCCTTGCCTCCATAATCTTTCCATTCTTAGAATCATCATAGCTCACTCGTTTCTTGCTTAAATTCGCGTAAGTTCGTCTCATTTTCCTCCTCTTACCTTCCTCTATCCGTATTGATATTAAAAGTATCGTCTTTCTCGCTTTTCAATCTTTCCGTCTTTCTCAAGGTGAAGTTAATTCATCTTTTATGATCTATTTGTAGGTGGTGACCTCCAAGATCCCGACAAAGACTATTTTCTAATTGAAGAAGAGCTTGACGAGTAGTGAAGACGCATAAAGGTAACGGTGAAGGGTTACTCGGTATCATTTACGTGTTTTACATGCTTTACATGCTAGAATTCGTATTTAGAATACGATTAGTAATTTAGGAATCATGTTATGGATAATGATTGTTGTTAGTTGATGAATGTTGATGATGTATAATGATTGTTGATAATTATTAGAAGTGAATTATGAGAATTGGAAATGATAGAATGAATGTATGTTGCTCACGGGTGAAGAGGTGCTCCCAGTCGGGTGACCGGCCGCCGGTCTGCCCACCGGCTGGGAACACATCAGTAAGAACTTTGGATTTTTGTATAGGGGTGGTCCTGGCCGGGTGCCCGGCCGCCGGTCACCAGACCGGCCAGGAACACATTCCCTGTTTTTGGTGATTTTTGGTTTTAGCTTGTGCTCCGAGCCGGGGTACCGGCCGCCGGCCTCCAGACCGGCTTGGAACACGGCTGTGTTTTTCTCTTACAATTTCTAAAACTCGTAATTTAAAATAGTTCGCATGGTTCGTTTATCGTACAATTTTACGTAGTGACTTATAATATTCATGTTTTGGAAATATCATATTTCATTCGCTTGTATCACATGTTTTGTGACGGTTTTTGCTATGTCCCACTTTGAGTCAGTTTTTACAAATGATACGGTTTGAGCACTATTTTGTCTTGTGCTTTGTACTCTCATTCCCTTGGCTACCTCCACGTTCGTAAGGCTGGAATGTCGGAACGGGGAGGTATCCTACTGCTTAAATGCATGTGTTAGTGGGCATACGACGACGTTGTTGGGAGTTGAACGCTATGCGTTGATCGACCCGGCCGTCAAATGTTGTGTACTTGCGAGGTGGTGTTATTTGCATGTAGCGTACCGCTTGTTATGAGGCTTGAGCTCTTTTCCGCCTCTTTCGTGAATTGATCTAACGAATTTGGGGTACTCGGCGTCTTTGTAAGACCGAGTCTTGGATGCGAAATGTCATCGCATGTCGAATCGAAAAATGGTTTATTCCGAGAGTCTGGCCAGGTTTAGACTAGGACCGGATATTTATATCGTCGTGCTACCAGGAGGAAATTAGTCTACATATACGAAATGTAGCATCGTGTATGCGTTCAGGGAAATGATGTATCCCGTGGATGCCTTTTAATCATACTTGCCATGTACACGGTGCTAGTGCGTTTCATTTACCGTGAGAGATGTCGTCTTTGTGTCGTTGTCTTTGAATGCGTGATTTCATGATTGTATTCATAATCATTGCATGACTTTGCATCGTCAATGTATTGGTTCGTGAATGGATGATAATATGATGGATTTATTGTGATCATCGCATGACTTGGCATGGTTGTTTGTCGAGTCTCAATCTTATCAAACTTATACCGCTAACGGTGAGATGTAAGCCCTAGTGAGCATATTCGGTTGCCTAAGAGTTTCTTCCCCGAGTCTTTGTATAACATGATGGATTCGGAATTGTAACTCTTATGCTCTTATCATTATTTATCGAATTGCCTATTTATTCTTATCGTATTTCACATGTATATCTATATATGCATGTTTATGTTTTGTATTTCCTTTTATGTACGTTTAATGTGATATGGCTGGGAGAACCCCGGAGTTACTCCCCACTGACTGTGGCGTTCATGTTTTTCATGGATGAAGAGGTTGCTTGATATCGATGGCTTTTTGCTTATGCTATTTTGGGTTAGGGTGTGAGCTAGCGGGCGTTGTCCCTGGAAGATTCACCTCTAGTCGTTAATTAGCTAGTTTGCTAAACACTTGTGCTTTGTTAACATTTTGAGAGACTCCGTCTCTTTGTTATATTTCCGCACTTAGTTTGTAATGTTTTGACACTCCTCGTATTTTCTATCTTGCATGTATAAAAGTTTTTAAAATACCGTATTTCCGCAAATTAAAACACATGCTTGTATGTTTTATATTTCCGCATTCGCGAGGGTTGTCACAGTTGGTATCAAAGCTCTTTATCGCTCCCGACGCACACACGTGAACCCTAACTTAAACTACTTGACCTTGAAATAATAAATGAGAGTTGGGTAGAAGTTAAGGACTTTACTTGGTAGTCTATTTGTTTATGCTAATTGATAGGTGTAACTTAATTTGTTTTTGTTTCTTATGAAGATGGTTAGACCACGATTAGCTGAGAACGTTATGATGGAAGCTCTCACTCAAGTGCTGAAAAATCAGCAAGATGCAGCTTTAGCTAATGCAAACCAAGTTCCCCCTAGAAGGGAGGATAACCATCAAGGTGGCTACGCATGGGTAGCTGGACAAATAGCAAGGAGTAAGATCGTACCATATGGTGGAGAACCGGATCCTACGGAGTTATCCGATTGGTTCCGTGAGATGGAGAAGCAGTTCGATCTATACCAAGTCCGAGAAGAGGACAAGGTGAGGATCGCAAAGCACTTTCTGGTGAGGGAAGCTGATAACTGGTGGGCTATCACTAGTGCCACCATTGTTCTTGAAGAGGACTTTAACTGGGCTTGTTTCAAAGCTCTTGTGGAAGGTAGATTCTATCCTAAAGAGCTTAAACAACAAAGGCTCAAGGAGTTCATTGACTTTAAGCAAGGCAACTTATCAGCTCAAGAGTTTACTACGGAGTTTAATAAGCTTGCCCATTTTGCTCCAAGACTTATCCGAGATGATGAAGACCGAGCATTCTATTATCGTAACAAGTTGAGTGCCGTTCTTCAAAGTAAAGTGAGAAGGAATACAAATTCCTTTGGAGATCTTTATGATGATGCCTTGTGGGCCGAAAATTCATTGAAGGCTATTAGGGATGACGCTTTGATGAATAATCCCTCTCCTTCTTATGCTCCTAGGCCAAATGCTTATGGGAAGAGGCCGTTTATTCCGTCACCTTCTAATTCTTATGCTAACAAGAGGAGATTCAATCCTCCTTCCAATGCAAATGCAAGAAATCCTGCCCCTTTTATTCCTAGAGCTACTTCAAATGTGGCTCATAGGCCTTATACTCCTCAAGCTCAAGCTCAAGGTCGCTTCTACAACCGTTGTAGACTTCCTGTACACCCCGGTAGATCTTGTTCCAACCGACCATATGTGTGCTTCTTTTGTCAAAAGGGTGGTCATCGTTATGAGGATTGCCCTGATCGGAAGTTGCCCCCTCCTCCTCCTAAACCTAAGGGTTCTATCTTTGTCATGAGCCGTGCCGAAGCCGACGCTCATCCCGAGATCATTACGGGTATGTTCTCAATCTTAGAGCAACCGTGTCTTATTCTGTTTGATACATCGTCTTATGCTAATAAATTATCCATCAAGCCTATATCTAGTGAGGATACTCCCATATCCTTACCATCCGGAGATATTATCTCTTGTTCTACCTTTTGTCCAAATGTTCCAATATCTATTGCGGGTTCTATCTTTCCCGCAAATCTCCTTAAGTTTCCTTTAGGAGAGTTTGATATAATCCTAGGTATTGATTGGCTAGCAATGTATCATGCTAGGTTCGAGTATCGTGATCAAAAGATTTATTTAAAGAGTCCTTTAGGTGTTAGAATAACCTATAAGGGATCTCATCCTCGAAAAGGTGTGTCTTTAATTTCCGCTATGAAATTGGTAAGTATGGTTAGAAAAGGTCACCAAGCATTCTTGTGTGTTGTGACTTCTTCAAATACCTCTTTGCAAAGTATTGAAGATGTGCCTATTGTTCGAGAATTCGTTGATGTATTTCCTGAAGATTTGCCCGGGATTCCTCCCGAGCGTGATGTTGAGTTCTCTATTGATCTTGTTCCTGGTTCTGGTCCCATAGCCAAAGCTCCCTACCGTATGGCTCCGGCCGAATTGAAAGAATTAAGGAAGCAGCTAGATGATATGATTGAAAAGGGTTTTATTCGACCTAGTGCCTCGCCTTGGGGTGCTCCCGTTCTCTTTGTAAAGAAGAAAGATGGTTCTATGAGGCTTTGTATTGATTATCGTGAATTAAATCGGATTACAATCAAGAATAGGTATCCTTTACCAAGAATTGAAGATTTGTTTGATCAATTAAAGGGTGCTTCTACTTTTTCAAAGATTGATTTGAGATCCGGTTATCACCAAATTCCTCTTCGAGATGTTGATATTCCAAAGACCGCTTTCAGTACGAGGTATGGTCATTATGAGTTCAAGGTGATGCCTTTTGGATTGACGAATGCTCCCGCTATCTTTATGGATCAAATGAACCGCACATTTAGTGAGTATCTTGACAAGTGTGTGGTGGTATTCATTGATGAGATTCTTATTTTCTCCAAGTCCGAAGAAGAACATGCTATTCATTTGAGGATTATTTTGGGTGTTCTTCGTCGTTAGAAGTGGTATGCTAAGTTCTCTAAGTGTGAATTTTGGTTACCTAAGGGGTCCTTTCTTGGGCATGTGATTTCTAAAGAGGGTGTTATGGTGGATCCTTCTAAAGTTGAGGCCGTTGTTGATTGGAAGAGTCCGACTGATATTAGAGAGATTCGAAGTTTTCTTGGTTTAGCTGGTTATTACCGAAGATTTGTCAAGGATTTCTCTAAGCTTGCTAGACCGATGACTCAGTTATTGAAGAAGGAAACCAAGTTCCTATGGAATGAAGCTTGTGAAGCAGCGTTTCAAGAGTTAAAGAAGAGGTTAACTACCGCTCCGGTGTTGACTTTTCCTGAAGATGGAGTAGACTTTGATGTCTATTGTGATGCTTCTAAAATGGGATTAGGTTGTGTTCTTATGCAAAATAGGAAGGTGGTGGCTTATGCTTCAAGGCAGTTGAGAGTTCATGAAGTGAACTATCCTACTCATGATTTAGAATTGGCCGTTGTTGTTCATGCTTTGAAAGTATGGAGACATTACCTAATCGGAGTTCATTGTCGTATCTTCACCAATCACAAGAGTTTGAAGTACATATTTACTCAAAAAGAGTTGAATATGAGGCAAAGAAGATGGTTGGAATTGGTGAACGATTATGATTTTGAGTTATTGTATCATGAAGGGAAGGCAAACGTAGTTGCCGATGCTCTTAGTAGGAAAGCTTCTCATGCATTGAATGCTATGCGGGTATTACCCGATGATCTTGAAAGTTCATAGACCCTAATTAGACTCCTCTAATTAGTTACTAAATTACATGTTAATTTAGTATTTAATAATGATCTATGTAACATGCATGCAATTTAAAATGCATAATAAAAAGTAAGAAGAAATTTCCTTATATTGGGAAATTTCGGTTTATATGGGCACAACAAGAAACACCTTTCTTGTTGTTCTTGTGCTAGAAAGAAATAGATGATCCTCCTTGTAATCTTCAAATTAGAAGACCTCCTTTAAGATGCACCCAAGAGAGAACCCAAACTAATCACTTAGTTTTTGACTAGAAAACACAAGTGATAAGATGAACTAATATTAGATTTTATTACTACTCTAGTAATTGGAAATATTAGTGTTTGAGAGGTTTTAGAGAGATGAGGATTTTTTGTGAGATAACCATCAAAATAAGAATGAACAAGCAAGTAAAATGAACAACAAAATTTGTCCATTTAAGGACACTATGGTCCGGCCAAACATGCATAAGTGGCCCCTTATTTGCTTAAAATAATCTCATGCAAATTGGTTGAGTGTAGATGTGAATTAGAACATGATCATGTGTCATAAACATGACATGATAACATGTTGTAGTGTAATACAAGAAACAACAATCATCATGTTATACACTACCAAAATTTCGGCACCCACTAGTGTCATGTGGTCCATTTTGATTTTTGATATTTGTTCCACAAATACTTATAATCATATGTTTAATTATCTTGTATAATTAAGGGTTAATTTGATCATATAACAATTATATGACTCAAATTAATAAATAATATACACTTAACTTTTAAGTGATATTTATCATTATATCAATATATAATGGGTCCCACAATGCCTAGTTAGATTATTTTACAACTCCTTGTAAATATAATTAACTAATCACCTCTACCTCAAAGTATATGCATAACCTCAACTAATTTAATGAATTAACTATTAATCATTAAATTAAATCTTATTTAATCGTATTAAAATAAGACGTAAAATTTATTCAGTCAATTATCGTATAATTGACTAATAAACTTATCCGGAATGAGTTCGTAACTCAATTTCCAATAAATAACTCTCGTAACTAAACATATATTAAATCTATATATAAAGTACTAATTAATATGTATCGTATACAAATAATTAGATTTCTGTTTGGGTCTCATCCTATAGGTGTGACCGAAAGGGGTCAGTTGATTACCGCCGTCATACGACAATAACGTCTAACTCTAGTCAGCTGACCGTTATCGATTTACGTTAATCAACTGACGTGGAGTATCAAACTACTAGTCATCCCACTAATATTCCAAAATGAGATTTATAATATAAATGCACTATTGTGGAGGACTCCTACTCCCACAATATCTCCCACTTTTCTTGACAAGTTGTGTGCTACCAATTCTCTTGTCACTTTTGCGTCACATCCTCCCACTCATCGCAAGGTGTCTTTCAGGTCGCACTTGCGATTGGAAAAATAAATTGAGTGGTTTTCTCGATCTGGAGAGTAACTGTCTGACCGGAAAATCTACCATAGATCTCTTCCGAGCGTGGCCACGCATTTCCAGTCACTACTCCTCGAGTGGCCCGAAGATGTTAATACCCAACGTGGGTGGACAATTCCTGTTGACCCAACTTACACTGTATAATGCAAATCACCATGACCCAGTAGATGCCCATCGGCCTCCTTTCACGGCACGACCTAGGACAAAAACCAAAGTCAATCGGAAATTACACTGACTCAGGTAAATGGTCGCCAGTCTAAAGAATCGACTCATAGGAATATAATAGAAATCCCCGCCACGACCAGGCTTCAACAATTTTGATAAGGGACTTTATCATGGTCACTGTCCGACAGAGTGTCTCTACAGTCTGTCTATGTAAACGATCAGTCATCCCCATGACCCAATGGTGCTGAACCAACCATCGATCGACTTACAATCTAGTCATTTCGAGACGTCACCTTATGCAAATGACTAGGGACAATTACTAAGTTCATCATGTTCACTTTAATTGAGTTCAACCTTTCTTATAACCAATTCGGATAAAACAAAGTAATAAAATTTAGTCAATACTAAATAAAAGAGCTCATATAAAACTCGAACAATGAATGCAATTATCATATATGTAAACATTGATACAACATTCAATTATTACATATCACATAATCTAGAGGAATTCAGGAACTCGTCTTAATCCCATCGAGACGACATGACTGTCATGTTTAGCCTTTGTAAGAGGCTTGGTTAGAGGATCAGCGATGTTATCGTCTGTCCCAACCTTACATACATCTATTTCCTTCCTCTCCACGTAATCTCTAATTACATGGTATTTCCTAAGTACATGTCTAGACTTGTTACTAGACTTGGGCTCCTTTGCTTGAAAGATAGCCCCACTGTTATCACAATACATCGTGATGGGATCTGTGGCAGTAGGGACTACTCCTAGTCCTTCCAAGAACTGCCGAATCCACACAGCTTCCTTTGCAGCCTCTGATGCCGCGAGGTACTCAGCTTCTGTTGTAGAATCCGCAGTCACGCTTTGCTTGAAGCTCTTCCAGCAAACGGCTCCTCCATTCAACATAAAGACATAGCCGGATTGGGATTTTAAATCATCCCTATCAGTTTGGAAACTAGCGTCCGTGTAACCCTTTACACGTAACTCAGTCTCTCCTCCAAACACCAAGAACGAACCTTTAGTCCTTCGTAAGTACTTAAGGATGTTCTTTACGGCTATCCAGTGACTCTCACCTGGATTGGCTTGATAACGACTCGTCATGCTCAAAGCATAGGCGACGTCAGGGCGAGTGCACATCATAGCATACATGATTGACCCAACTGCTGAAGCATAAGGGATCAACTTCATGCGTTCAATCTCCTCGGTGACGGTAGGACTCTGAGATTTACTCAGAGTGATACCATGACCTATTGGAAGGAAGCCTCTCTTAGAGTCTTTCATTTTGAACCAATCAAGAATCTTATCTATATAAGCTTCTTGACTTAATGCTAGTATCCTTTTGGATCTATCTCTATAGATCCGGATACCCAAAATGCGTTGTGCCTCTCCCAAATCGTTCATCTGGAAATGTTTCCCAAGCCACTCCTTGGTAGAAGTAAGCATTGGTATGTCATTCCCAATGAGAAGTATGTCATCCACATACAAGATAAGGAAAGTAACTTTTCTCCCACTAAACTTCATGTATAAACATGGTTCCTCGACACTTCGAGTGAATCTTTTTTGTTTAATTACATGATCGAAGCGATGATTCCAACTCCTTGATGCTTGCTTAAGACCATAAATGGATCTCTTAAGTTTGCATACCTTCTTAGGGTTGGATTTATCCTCAAAACCTTTAGGTTGTGTCATGTACACTTCATCTTCTAGAATCCCATTCAAGAAGGCGGTTTTGACATCCATTTGCCAAATTTCATAGTTATAAAATGCGGCAACCGCTAAGAGAATCCTAATGGATCGAAGCATAGCGACTGGGGCAAAAGTTTCGTCATAGTGTAAACCATGAACTTGAGTGAAGCCTTTTGCCACCAATCTAGCTTTGTAGATATCATTATGTCCATCTATGCCATTCTTGATCTTGTAGATCCACTTGCACTGAAGAGGTCGCACCTTCTCAGGTAAGTCTACCAAGTCCCATACTTGATTTTCGTACATAGAATCCATTTCGGATTGCATGGCCTCTAGCCAATGCTTGGAGTCGGGACTAGAAACGGCCGACTTGTAGGTTGTGGGTTCATCACTTTCAAAAAGTAATAAATCACCATCTCCCTCGATACATCCGAGGTAACGATCAGGTTGAGAACTAATTCTACCTGACCTTCTAGGGACAATAACCGTTTCAGACGAGGAGGGAACGTTTTCCTCCACTTCATTTTCGGTTTGTGGCTCTCGAACTTCGTCAAGTTCGAATTTTCTCCCACTCTGCCTTTTAGAAACGAAATCGCTTTCTAGAAAGACAGCATCACGAGACACAAACACTTTGTCCTCATGACGGTTGTAGAAGTAATATCCACGAGTCTCCTTAGGATATCCTACAAAATAACATTTGTCGGATCTGGGTGCGAGCTTGTCATTAGACTTCTCATGAACAAACGCCTCGCAACCCCAAATTTTCATAAACGACAAATAAGGAACCTTTCCTTTCCATATCTCATATGGAGTTTTATTGGCTGCTTTAGTCGGGCTACGATTTAGTGAAAATATTGCGGTTAAGATGGCAAATCCCCAAAACGAGTCAAGAAGCTCTGTAAGACTCATTATCGACCGAACCATATCTAATAAAGTTTGGTTTCTCCTTTCAGACACATCATTTAATTGAGGTGTTCCAGGAGGAGTCCATTGTGATACTATACCGCAATTTTTTTAGGTGTGAATCAAATTCATAATTTAGATATTCACCACCACGATCGGATCGTAGGGTTTTTATCTTTTTATTCAATTGGTTTTCCACTTCATGTTGAAACTCTTTGAACTTTTCAAAGGCTTCACTCTTATGCCTCATTAAGTAGACGTATCCATATCTACTCAAATCGTCGGTAAAAGTAATGAAGTACTTGTAACCACCTCTAGCTTGGAGAGTCATTGGGCCACATACATCGGTATGTACAAGGCCTAATACTTCACTTGCTCGTGTCCCTTTTCCTGTAAAAGGAGCACGAGTCATCTTGCCCAAAAGACAAGATTCGCATTCACCATAAGATTCGTAATCAAATGGTTTGAGAAGTTTCGTTGAAACGAGTCTCTTTATGCGTCGTTCGTTTATATGACCTAAACGACAATGCCAAAGGTATGATTGATTAGGTTCACCTAATTTGAGCTTCTTGCTTTCGATATGATATATTTCATTAACATTATCAAGAACATAAATGCCTCCAATAGAGATGGCTTTACCATAAAACACATCATTAAAAGAAAACGAACAACTATTGTTCTTGATTACAAAAGAGAAACCCTCCGCGTCAAGTACGGAAATGGAGATAATGTTCTTAGTCAAGGAGGGTACAAAATAACAATTATTTAAATACAACTCAAGACCACTAGCTAAGGTTAATACATAAGTTCCTACGGAGACGGCGGCAACTCTTGCTCCATTCCCCATTCGTAGGTCCACATCACCCTTGGCTAGTGCTCGCACGTCCTTCAGCCCCTGCAAGTGATTACAAAGGTGAGAACCACATCCAGTATCAAATACCCAAGTGGAAGTGCAAGCATAGTTAATATCTATCATATAGAGAGAAGAGAGGATTATACCTGACGGTGTCACACATCCGTCCTTCTTATCCTTCAAATACTTGGGACAATTGCGTTTCCAATGTCCCTTGCCTTTACAATAAAAGCATTCGGCTTCGGCGTGCTTCTTACCCTTAGCCTTGGCATTGCTATACATAATAGCTTTGCCCTTTCCTTTTCCTTGCTTCTTAAATTGGGCTTTGGCTTTTCCCTTCCCCTTTTGAACCCCTAGCTTTAAGTTCTTCAATCTCATTGTAAGAACATCCTTTTGCTCACTCCCACTTGCTTCCATATCCCTTTCGACTTGGGTAAGGAGAGCATGGAGCTCGTGAAAGCTCTTATCCATGCCATGCATGTTATAGTTTGCCCTAGCTTGGGCAAACTTGGGAGGAAGTGAGTGAAGGATGCGGCCAACCGCTAGCTTCTTAGGAATTTTGACCCCTAGACGATCTAGAGTGTCAACATGTTCCACCATCTTAAGCACATGTGGGCCAACCTTTTGGCCCTTTTCTAACTTAGCTTCAAAAAGCCGAGTCATAGCATTGTATTGGCGAATCTCGGGTTATTGAGAAAAGGCCAATGTCACCCTAGAGAATATCTCATGTGCTCCAAGGGTGATGTATTGTTGCTTAAGGCTTGAGGACATCGACCAAATCAAGACCATCTTGACGTCGTTTGCTACCTTAAGGTATTCCTCATAGGCGGCTTTGGCCGCATTAGTGGCTCTTGGGCCGGGTTCATTGGGAGGTGCCTCGGTCAAGTAGCGCAAAACGTTATCCGATAACGCCGCACTCTTGATCGTTTGCTCCCACTCGACGAAATTAGTTCTATCGTCTTTTAAGATGCATTTGTCCATAACGGACCTTAGCCATGAGTCTTTTCCTAGTTGAACGGTGTTGTTATTGTTTGCCATTGCGAATTATGAATAACTACAACAAAATTAGGAAATATTAACATTCATTGTTTTAATCAATTTTACTTGTATAACCAATTTAAACAAGTCACTCATATAATGACCCCTCACGAAATTATATAAGCGATTCCGAGACCCGCATTTTAGACAAAAGAACATGTTATGCAACTTTTATGTAAAAGACGGTAAGTCAACTTTTGACTAATTCTACTCCTAGAACTCTCGGTTGACGGATTTCAACTAAAACCATCTCCTAGTCCCAAGATAACGCTTATCTTGTTGAGTCCAACCCAATTTAGGCGTGTGATCGTATCACCCTACTTACCCGAGGTAAAAAGGTCCACGTTGTGGTTGTCCTAATGAACACGGGGTTCATAGGTGCTTCAATTGGTAAGGCTAAATCTCAATTCCTTTTTAAGTTATGTGAGAGGTCTTGCCAATTTTAGTTATTAATTCCCTATAAGTGAACTAAGTCGGTGAATTTTGAATAACGTTGAATTGACAATCGATAAATAAAATGCATGTTGGTGATTTTGGCATGTGCGGAAAAATAAAGCAAGCAATCAAATTAAATCCTAGTATGGCCACCTAGCTAATCTAATTAACTAGATGATTACAAATCGGAAACCAACTCCTTGGTCCCTTGCCTCTTCTTGGAACGCCTTTCCAATATGGCACCGTCTTTTGGAACACCGACTTTGGGAATCACCGTCTTCACAATAAATAATTACAAAAATACAAATGAATACATAACAAAATCCTATTATACATTTGATCTATAAAATGAAATTATTAATTATTACAAAACGGCGATACGAAATCGCAATAAATTACAACCAAATCGGTATTCCCTTACATTACGAATAATACCGATTAAAAAATAATTTAGGCCATACTAGGTACAACTTGCAATAAATAAATGACATTCATTCATTCAACAACATAAATAAAAATATGTAAAATCATTCCGAAATCACCCTCAACACTTGTCATGTTCATTCTAGCTAGATTTTTTTACGAATTTTATCGATTTTTATCTACTAAAAATCAATAATCAACACTTAAATCGTATTTAAGCTCAAACTAATTATCTAAACTGATTTAAAACTCAAAATTAGTCCCTACTAATTTCATTTGAATTTAATTAGTTTGATTTGATCGCATTTGCTATTTAAAGAGGTTTAATCATAACTTTTATGAATTAAATCCAAAATAAAATGAAAAATCATTAAAATTGAACCAAAAAAAAGTTGTACATACTGGAACACTTCCAGGAACCTCAAGAACAAAAAACATTTTCCCAAAAATTTGAAATGATTTTATGAACAAATAGCTTTATAAGAATCGGTTTTTATCAAATAAAAACCAACTAAAATAGTAAAATGATGAAAAAAAATTTCAAATTTTACCAGGATTTATATAATATTTTAAAATGTACTAAAAAATTTTGAACTCCAGAAAGTCTCGTTTCAATTTTAAGAACAAAATAACTCCTTTAAATCGATTTTTATCCAATAAAATCAATAACCATGCAATACATGACCAAATGTCACGAAAAATTACATACAATATGTACACCATGCATGTGAGATCATATTAAAAATTTGAGGCCAGATTCAACATGCAACTATTTTTAGTTAACTTTTAACATAAAACCGCATGTTAACTCGGTTTTAAAGGCCATAAATCATAATAAATAGCAAAATAATTCGTAAATTCGCCAAATTTGACCACAAACATTTTGAGGTCAGTAGGTATGCATGAAAATCAGAAAATTTTGTGAAAACCATTTTTAACATAAATTTTCGATTTTTACTCAAGTTATCGTATAACCCAATTTTAATGCTTAAAATCAACATGCATGCTACAAGCTAGCTCTGATACCACATGAAAGTTCATAGACCCTAATTAGACTCCTCTAATTAGTTACTAAATTACTTGTTAATTTAGTGTTTAATAAAGATCTATGTAACATGCATGCAAATTAAAATGCATAATAAAAAGTAAGAAGAAATTTCCTTACATTGGGAAATTTCGGTTTATATGGGCACAACAAGAAACACCTTTCTTGTTGTTCTTGTGCTAGAAAGAAATAGATGATCCTCCTTGTAATCTTCAAATTAGAAGACCTCCTTTAAGATGCACCCAAAAGAGAACCCAAACTAATCACTTAGTTTTTGACTAGAAAACACAAGTGATAAGATGAACTAATATTAGATTTTATTACTACTCTAGTAATAGGAAATATTAGTGTTTGAGAGGTTTTAGAGAGATGAGGATTTTTAGTGAGATAAGCATCAAAATAAGAATGAACAAGCAAGTCAAATGAACAACAAAATTTGTCCATTTAAGGACACTATGGTCCGGCCAAACATGCATGAGTGGCCCCTTATTTGCTTAAAATAATCCCATGCAAATTGGTTGAGTGTAGATGTGAATTAGAACATGATCATGTGTCATAAACATGACATGATCACATGTTGTAGTGTAATACAAGAAACAACAATCATCATGTTATACACTACCAAAATTTCGGCACCCACTAGTGTCATGTGGTCCATTTTGATTTTTGATATTTGTCCCACAAATACTTATAATCATATGTTTAATTATCTTGTATAATTAAGGGTTAATTTGATCATATAACAATTATATGACTCAAATTAATAAATAATATACACTTAACTTTTAAGTGATATTTTATCATTATATCAATATATAATGGGTCCCACAATGCCTAGTTAGATTATTTTACAACTCCTTGTAAATATAATTAACTAATCACCTCTACCTCAAAGTATATGCATAACCTCAACTAATTTAATGAATTAACTATTAATCATTAAATTAAATCTTATTCAATCATATTAAAATAAGACGTAAAATTTATTCAGTCAATTATCATATAATTGACTAATAAACTTATCCGGAATGAGTTCGTAACTCAATTTCCAATAAATAACTCTCGTAACTAAACATATATCAAATATATATATAAAGTACTAATTAATATGTATCGTATACAAATAATTAGATTTCTGTTTGGGTCTCATCCTATAGGTGTGACCGAAAGGGGTCAGTTGATTACCGCCGTCATACGACAATAACGTCTAACTCTAGTCAGCTGACCGTTATCGATTTACGTTAATCAACTGACGTGGAGTATCAAAATACTAGTCATCCCACTAATATTCCAAAATGAGATTTATAATATAAATGCACTATTGTGGAGGACACTTGCTCCAACAGATCTTTGTGCCGAGTTTCGAAAGTTGAGTTTGGAATTCGTGGAGCGTGGTTTTGTTTATGTTGGTGCTATGACTGCCGAGCCTGTTTTTCTCCGTGAAATCCGTGAAAGCCAAGTTGATGATCTAACCTACAAGTCTATTCAAGCCAAACTTCTTGAAGGTAAAGCTAAAGATTTCAAGTTTGATGATAAAGGTGTTCTTCGTTTCCATGGTCGTTTATTTGTTCCTAACGCTCTTGATTTGAGGAAGCGAGTTCTTGATGAAGCTCACCTTTCCCCTTATTTTGGTGGCCAAACTTGAAGGGTGATGTTGTATCTTATGTTGAAAGATGTCTTACTTGCCAACAAGTGAAGATTGAACACAAGAGGCCTGGTGGATTGCTACAACCGTTGGATATTCCGCTATGGTAGTGGGAATCTATTTCTATGGATTTTGTTATGGCCTTGCCGAGAAACGTTGGAGGTAAAGATGCCGTTTGGGTTGTTGTTGATCGTTTGACCAAGTGTGCTAGATTTATTTCGATCAAAGAAACTTGGAGTTTGGATCGTTTAGCAAAGGCTTATGTTGATGAAATTGTTATATATCATGGCGTTCCTAAAGAGATTATATCCGACCGAGATCCGAGATTCTGTCCGAGATTTTGGAAGGCTTTGCAAGAAGCCATAGGTAGTAAGTTGTTGATGAGTACTGCATTTCATGCTGCTACAGATGGTCAGACTGAGAGGACTATTCAGACTTTAGAAGACTTGATGAGGGCTTGTGCTCTTGACTTCCAGTCTAGTTGGGAAAAGAGTCTACCGTTGGTGGAGTTTTCTTACAACAACAGTTATCATGCATCTATCAAGATGGCTCTTTATGAAGCTCTTTATGGAAGGAAATGTCGGAGTCCTATATGTTGGAATCAATTGAGTGATGTCCGTGATTTAGGCCCCGATGTTCTTGTTGAGACCATTGATAATGTGAAGGTCATTCGTGATAGAATGAAAGCCGCTCAAGACCGTCAAAAGTCTTATGCCGATATCCGAAGAAGGCCATTAGAGTTTGAAGTTGGAGATAAAGTGTTCATGAAAGTATCTCCAATGAAGGGTGTTAAAAGGTTTGGTGTTAACGGTAAATTGAGCCCGAAATACATAGGACCCTTTGATATTGTAAAAAGGATTGGTGCCGTTGCTTACAAGTTGGATTTGCCCCCGAATTTGGCTAAGGTTCATGATGTTTTCCATGTTTCTCAACTGAGAAAGTATGTTAGTGATCCAAGCCATGTCTTTCAAAAGGAATTGCCCGAGCTTGAACCGAATTTATCCTTTGAAGAGAAGCCGATCCGCATTCTAGATCGTAAGGATAGAAAGTTGAGAAGTAAAGTAGTTCCTTTGGTGAAAATCTTGTGGAGAAGTGCTAATGTCGAAGAAGAGACTTGGGAAACTGAAGCTTCTATGCGTAGTAAATATCCGAGTCTATTCGAGTAAGGTATTTTTCTTTCCCTCAAGTTTCGAGGGCGAAACTTTTTAAAAGGTGGGGTGATTGTAACACCCGGAAATGTACCCTATTTTTATAGTGAAAATATTTTACGGATACTTTTAAATGAAATTTAGTTTTAATCGTAAATTTAATTTTTCGAGTCGAATTTAGAATTTCCGAGTTCGTATTTGGAATTTCCGCGAGATTCCATGAGAATCCGTCTTAAGGCGAGTTTGACTTTTGTTGACTTTTTCCTTATACAACTCATACTCCCTCCTTAACCTATTTTTCATTCATTCAACACAACACTTACTTCTTCTCTAAGAAACCATCAAACCCTTGCCTCCATAATCTTTCCATTCTTAGAATCATCATAGCTCACTCGTTTCTTGCTTAAATTCGCGTAAGTTCGTCTCATTTTCCTCCTCTTACCTTCCTCTATCCGTATTGATATTAAAAGTATCGTCTTTCTCGCTTTTCAATCTTTCCGTCTTTCTCAAGGTGAAGTAAATTCAACTTTTATGATCTATTTGTAGGTGGTGACCTTCAAGATCCCGACAAAGACTATTTTCTAATTGAAGAAGAGCTTGACGAGTAGTGAAGACGCATAAAGGTAACGGTGAAGGGTTACTCGGTATCATTTACGTGTTTTACATGCTTTACATGCTAGAATTCGTATTTAGAATACGATTAGTAATTTAGGAATCATGTTATGGATAATGATTGTTGTTAGTTGATGAATGTTGATGATGTATAATGATTGTTGATAATTATTAGAAGTGAATTATGAGAATTGGAAATGATAGAATGAATGTATGTTGCTCACGGGTGAAGAGGTGCTCCCAGTCGGGTGACCGGCCGCCGGTCTGCCCACCGGCTGGGAACACATCAGTAAGAACTTTGGATTTTTGTATAGGGGTGGTCCTGGCCGGGTGCCCGGCCGCCGGTCACCAGACCAGCCAGGAACACATGCCCTGTTTTTGGTGATTTTTGGTTTTAGCTTGTGCTCCGAGCCGGGGTACCGGCCGCCGGCCTCCAGACCGGCCTGGAACACGGATGTGTTTTTCTCTTACAATTTCTAATACTCGTAATTTAAAATAGTTCGCATGGTTCGTTTATCGTACAATTTTACGTAGTGACTTATAATATTCATGTTTTGGATATATGATATTTCATTCGCTTGTATCACATGTTTGTGACGGTTTTTTCTATGTCCCACTTTGAATCGGTTTTTACAAATGATACGGTTTGAGCATTATTTTGTCTTGTGCTTTGTACTCTCATTCCCTTGGCTACCTCCACGTTCGTAAGGCTGGAATGTCGTACCGGGGAGGTATCCTACTGCTTAATTGCATGTGTTAGTGGGCATACGACGACATTGTTTGGAGTTGAACGCTATGCGTTGATCGACCCGGCCGTCAAATGTTGTGTACTTGCGAGGTGGTGTTATTTGCATGTAGCGTACTGCTTGTTATGAGGCTTGTGCTCTTTTCCGCCTCTTTCGTGAATTGATCTACCCAATTTGGGGTACTCGCCGTCTATGATTGACCGAGTCTTGGATGCGAAACGTTTTATCGCATGTCGAATCAGAACACGTTTATTCCGAGAGTCTGGCCAGATTTAGACTAGGACCGGATATTTATATCGTCGTGCTACCAGGAGGAAATTAGTCTACATATACGAAATGTAGCATCGTGTATGCGTTCAGGGAAATGATGTATCCCGTGGATGCCTTTTAATCATACTTGCCATGTACACGGTGCTAGTGCGTTTCATTTACCGTGAGAGATGTCGTCTTTGTGTCGTCGTTCTTTAATGCGTGATTTCATGATTTATTCATGGTCATTGCATGATTGGCATCGTCAATGTATTGGTCGTGAATGGATGATAATATGTTGGATTTATTGTGATCATCGCATGACTTGGCATGGTTGTTTGTCGAGTCTCAATCTTATCAAACTTATACCGCTAACGGTGAGATGTAAGCCCTAGTGAGCGTATTCGGTTGCCTAAGAGTGTCTTCCCGAGTCTTTGTATAACATGATGGATTCGGAATTGTAACTCTTATGCTCTTATCATTATATATCGAATTGCCTATCTCTTTCTTATCGTATTTCACATGTATATCTATATATGCATGCTTATCTTTTGTATTTCCTTTTATGTACGTTTAATGTGATATGGCTGGGAGAACCCGGAGTTACTCCCCACTGACTGTGGCGTTCATGTTTTTCATGGATGAACAGGTTGCTTGATATGGATGGCTTTTTGCTTATGCTATTTTGGGTTCGGGTGTGAGCTAGCGGGCGTTGTCCCTGGAAGATTCACCTCTAGTCGTTAATTAGCTAGTTTGCTAAACACTTGTGCTTTGTTAACAATTTGAGAGACTCCGTCTCTTTGTTATATTTCCGCACTTAGTTTGTAATGTTTTGACACTCCTCGTATTTTCTATCTTGCATGTATAAAAGTTTTTAAAATACCGTATTTCCGCAAATTAAAACACATGATTGTATGTTTTATATTGCCGCATTCGCGATGGTTGTCACACACTCAATGTATGTAAAAGGTGATTTCTTTATGTGTAAATGTTTTTGAGACACTCATCTATCTACGACTTATGAAAATGTGTCCGCAGTCTAATATGGTAAACAATTCAAAACACAAGTCAAAGATCACAATGCACATAGAAAAGAAGCCGAAAAATATGAAGAAGGCTTTGGGAAATGGGTGAAAGGTGGAAAAATAGTTATGGTCATGTGAAGGTTAGAATGAGCTAGCAACTGACCAATGATAAATGAATACTCAATCCAAAATTTCGATTAATTTCCAAAAGACAGATAACGAAGCAACAAATTGGCTTATTACACACGAAACACAAGGGTAAACTCCTTCTGAATATTGACTTGACATTTCTTAGGAGATACTCACAACTTCTTCTTTTCTTTCTTCCTTTTTCTTTTTTTTTCTTTTTTCTTTTTTTTCTCTTTTTTTTTTCTTTTGAACATAACATCACTTCTTGAACATTTCGTTCTCCCAAATTCACTTTGACATCAAGAAACAAAATCTTCTCAAAAGAGCACCTATACACCATAGTCTTGCTACTAGCTCAACAGGGTAGGCAGTTTTTATATGTAGCTATTATTTTGTGAAACATTTGTATGAAGGGGCTTATTTTGAGGTGTAATTCAAAGTGAAAAAGGCTTCAAATCTTAGTGAATCATGAATGCAATGCTTATAGAAATGAAATGAGAACCATATTTATGCGTTTTGATATGACACACATCACAAGGAGAACTACACACACCTAGATGAGACTGGGTATAGATGTACCACCCTAAGGAGGTTCTACCTTACAATATATGTAACTTGCCAAATGTCAAGATCAAGCGTACTCATCTATAGATTCATTCCATGCCTACCGTGTACAAGACGTCCCCATGTATGCAAAATTCAATAAATATTGAATCATTATCTTTTGAAAGCTCTAAGTTTGAGAAATGTAACATGATAGCATAGTAAACAAGCAAGCAAAGCATGAAAAACATCCAATTGTGTTCAGAAATTTTTAAAATTTTCTCAAAAATCTTCTCTTTCTTTTTTTATTCAAAATTTGAAAAATGATCAACTAAAATGCAAAATGGGAAAATGCAATCCCTCCCCCCAAGCTAAACATCACATTGTCCTCAATGTGAGCACAAAGACAAAATATGCAATGAGATGCTTAATGGGGAAAAGGAAAAATGAAAGAAGAGTGAAGCTCACTAGTCAGCGCGGACTCCCCCAAGCTAGTCTTTTGGACTTGACAAGGAAGGTCTTTATAGATTCTTCAAAAACTCTTTCATCTGCAAAATAAATCCTAACAATGAAAAAGGGAAAAAATAAAAATGCAAAAAAAAAGAAAAGGAACACGGGTTGCCTCCCGAGAAGCGCAATTTAAAAGTCTTGCTAGACTCAATTTCTTTCTTTGAAATCATCCTTTATCGTTAAGCTCACTATCATCCAAGCTCATCTTCATAGCGTTCTTTACATTCTCCATCCATGCGAAACTTTTCCGGGAATAGCCCCTTCTAGCACTTTTAGCAGTAGTGCTTTTAGTATGCTCACCTGCAAGAGAATCAACACTAACATGTGCCTCCAACGGATCCGTCAGTAAGGATCGAGGAATAGAAGAAACAACAGAAGAGTCATCAATATAAAGCACATAACAAGAGTCTTCTAACACAGGACTCCTAACGGTGGAATTTTTACTAAAGGTCACCTTGTCATCTCCCATCTCTAATTTCAACTTCCCGTTCTTGACATCAAAAACTGCACCAGTGGTGTGCAAAAAGGGTCTTCCAAAAATGATTGGAATTTGAGAGTCCTCGGCCATGTCAAGTACTAGAAAGTCAACGGGAATAAAAAACTTACCACCTTTGACGGGCACATCTTCTAAAACACCCATAGGTTGTTTTAGAGAACGGTCTGCCATTTGCAAAGTAATATTAGTGCATTTCAAAGCACCCATGTTAAGTTTTTCAAACATAGAAAAGGGCATGACACTTACACTACCACCTAGGTCGCAAAGGGCGTTATCAATGGTATATGTGCCTATAGTGCAAGGTATGGAGTAACTACTAGGGTCCTTAAGTTTTGGTGGAGACTTATTTTGCAAGAGGGCACTACACTCTTCAGTGAAAGCTATGGTCTTCATCTTATTGAAGGATCTCTTCTTTTTGAGGATTTCCTTCATAAACTTGGAATAAGAAGGAACTTGGGCAAGCAATTCTATGAAAGGGACTGTTACATTTAAATTCTTGACGACGTCAAGGAACTTACCAAACTTTGCCTCCTCCTTGTGCTTGGCTAATCTTTGGGGAAATGGGACTTTGATCTCAATAGGAATCTCGGGCTCTTTCCCTTTTGACATGGGCAACTCAGCTTCATCATTAACAACCACGGGCTCATCATTATGCTTACCACTTCTCGAGGAAATGGCATTTACAGTTTCGTGAGGCTGGTAACATTGTGAAGGCTGCTGCCCTTGGTTTTGGTGGGTATTAGAAGAAGCATATTGGGAAATTTTAGCTCCCAACAATTTCATGGCGACGTCCTTAGCTTGATCGCTCTCTTGGAATTGAGCTATCATGGTGTCTTGCCTTTGAGCCAATTGCAGCATCATGGCTTCAAGTTTACTTACACCATTGTCACTTTGTGGAAATGTAGAGGATTGAAATTGTTCTAGCTTTTGTGTGAGAAGGGCTACTTGAGCTTGTAAAAGTGTCAAAGTGGGGTCCTCTTGCTTAGATTTTGATGGTATGGAGCGGGAATTTCTATATTGAGAATCGTGAATTGCCATGGATTCAATGGTAGTGTGAGCCATTTCAACATTGATTTGATCAAATCGTCCATTGTTAGCAGAATCCAGGATACGACGGGACTCTATATAACCACCATTATAGAATGTGATGGCAAGGAGTCATGGATCTATCCCATGATGAGGACACTCTCTTTGCAAGTCCTTGTACCTCTCCCAAGCTTTATATAGGCTCTAATCCTCCCCTTGTTGGAAACCAGTGATTTGACTTGTCAACAAAGCGGTCTTCTCTGGAGGAAAGTACTTTTGGTAGAAGGCAAGAGCTAAACTCTCCCAATCGGATATACCTAATGTAACCTTATCAAGGCTATGTATCCACAATTTTGCCTTACCTCTCAAAGAAAATGAGAAGAGCATCTCTCTAATTTGTCCTTGGGTGACTCCAGTTTGTCTAATAGTGGAGCAATAGTCACAGAAGTTTTGGATATGAAGGTTGGGATCTTCTGTGGCATTGCCACTTAATTGGCTTCTTTCTATAAGGTTAATGAAGGCAGGTTTGATTTCAAAGTTTTTGGCTTCGATTAGGGGTGTAGCAATACCCCTTGGAAGTGTATCTGCAATTGCTTTGGAATGGTCTGAAAGTCGAACCATTTTATTTGTTGAAGATGAAGATGGAGTGTTGTTTGAAAGTTGATTGGTTTTTGAGAATGGAGATGAGAATGGATCTTCTTCTCCTTCGAGATTAGATAAAATATCTGAGTATTTCTCACGAATACGATCTAAACTTGAAGTCTCAGAAGCTTTTGAGATTTCGTTGAATAGCTTTAGTCTCATATGCAAAGTTCTTTCTAGATCGAGGTCTAAAGAGATAGGGGTCCCTAGTCTAGAAGATCTGGGCATAAGATTGAAAAGCTAAGATGAAAAATAAAGAGAGGTCTAAAGGAATTTGAGTTCCTAAAGACTAGATAAAACTAATTGCGATAAAAATCACAAGAAAAAGGAAAACTAAACCGTGCTCCCCGGCAACGGCGCCAAAATTTGATCGTGCTTGTCGCGAGCCCGATACAAAGATAATTTACCCGGACTAGGCTAATAACAAATTAATGTAATTAGGGAAGTAGGGGTCGATCCTCAGGGAGATGGTGTTTCCTATAAGATGTCAAATGTCTCGCAATTGGGTTTTATTTAACGAATATCTGGGTTTTGGGATTTTGATATCTAAACTAATATAAAGCATAAATGAAAACAAAATAAAAACAAATGAAAACAATAAAGCAAGTGATGAAAAGCGTCTAGGGAAGTAGGTTCACACATGTAGATTGACATATTGATGAAATTGGATTTAGGATATGCAAATAATTCATTGTGAGTTCGTAAGAATGATGTGTTCATTACAATCATAGATCAGATGGTCTAGTAGGCTTTTAGGCGATTTACTAGGTCTTAATCCACCATGTCATGCTTTGTCTATTCAATTCGCGTATCTCTACCTTGGAAAACAATTCCATTTTAGTCAATGATTTTCGGCCAGAAGTCATTAACTATCGTTACAATCCAAACATGCATAGACACAACGTTTTAAAGGCACAATTTCTTTATCCAATTATTATCTTTTAATCAATCTAACGTGGCTACCCTACACCCTAGAAAGGTGACTACTTACTCATGATAATGTTTATATCTAAGATGATATTAAGAAGAACTAGGATAGACATGTTTAGTTGGTTTTGACAATATTATAAGACTCTCTATGTGGCGATAATAACGACGCTAATTGATAATCTAGGAAATGAAATGACGATTATAACAACATGAAAATGAATCTAAGATAATATGTAAAGAGAATAACAATCAAATGGAAAACAATAAAGGACAATAAACAAAGGATAGAATAGAAGTACCTAGGTGACAGTCAACAACGAAAGCGATAACAATAATAGAAATCCCTTGCATAGAATAATCGTTCCTTGAATTACAACACTTGTACCCAACAAAGTAGACTACAAAGATTGAAATTCTTATTTATCTAAGCTAATGTTTTGATGTGAAATGGACAGAAATAAACTAAGAACTAAAGACAAAAGAAGAAGATGATCTAAACTAGAAAAACTAAACTAAAGAGAAAAGAAAAGATTATTCTAAAGAGGATATGTAAAGAAGATTGTTGTGATGGATGCTTTGAGAAGAGGGGCTGGAGCATCTATATATAGCATTAGGGTTTCGTGGAGAAGGGGTCGAGCATTAAACATATAGGACAAAAGAAGGAAGTTGAAGCATTTTTCTCGAAGCAACACACTTACCCGATCGGATACACCCTTACCCGATCGGGTAAGTAGTCATCTAGAAGTATTTGACTAACGTTTCATATTCCTTTGCTTTGACTTGACTTCCATCATCCCCCTTGACCTCTTCAATCGGGTTTGTTGATAGGGTTTGATGTAAAGCGATGAATTCTTCTGCCCAATTGATTGATCTTCCGACAACTACGACATCGTCTTTATTTCTTCTCTCTTTTGAGTTAGTGAACCTTCTTGAAATGCCTTTGACATGGTCAAGCTTGCTTCTTCAAATCGTCGGGTTCTAGGCAAATGCTCGGGAATATAGAAAAAGGGCGTAGAAACGTCACTTTCCCTACAAAACAGGTTAGAACACAGGAATTCGCCTAGAAGACGATATTAGCTCATAAAGTGGCTTAACAAAGCACAAATGACATACAAAACCGAGCTAAATTGAGGGTTAAAATCTTACAAATATTCACTTATCAAACTCCCCCAAGCTAAACCTTTGCTTGTCCTCAAGCAAACATAACAAACAATACCAAGACAAGGGTTGCAAGCATTGGCTACTACACCATCAAGAAATAAATCTCAACATAAAACTTTGGAAACATAATGAATCATAACCCAAAATCAACGTGGGCAAGAATGATACATAAACATGGCTGAGATTTTTATAACGGCGTAGCACAAAGAATTTCACTATAGAATTTTCGGCTCTTGCATGATCTTTTGACAAATGGACTCTCACGGCACACTCGAACACTCAATGTATGTAAAAGGTGATTTCTTTATGTGTAAATGTTTTTGAGACACTCACCTATCTATGACTTATGAAAATGTGTCCGCAGTCTAATATGGTAAACAATTCAAAACACAAGTCAAAGATCACAATGCACATAGAAAAGAAGCCGAAAAATATGAAGAATGTGACAACCCTCGCGAATGCGGAAATATAAAACATACAAGCATGTGAAATAATATGCGGAAATACTGTATTTTAAAAACTTTTATACATGCAAGATAGATAAAACGAGGAGTGTCAAAATATTACAAACTAAGTACGAAATACAACAAAGAGACGGGGTCTCTCAAAATGTTAGCAAAGAACAAGTGTTTAGCAAAACTAGCTAAAATCGTCTAGAGGTGAAACTTCCAGGGACAACGCCCGCTAGCTCACACCTGAACCCAAAATAGCATAAGCAAAAAGCCATCCATGCAAGCAACCTGTTCATTCATGAAAAACATGAAAGCCACAATCAATGGGGAGTAACTCCAGGTTCTCCCAGCCATATAACATTAAACGTACATAGAAGGAAATACAAAAGTAGAGCATGCATATATAGATATACATGTGAGATACGATAAGGATAGATAGGCAATTCCATATATAATGATAAGAGCATAAGAGTTACAAGTCTGAATCCATCATGTTATACAAAGACTCGGGGAAGACACTCTTAGGCAACCGAATACGCTCACTAGGGCTTACATCTCACCGTTAGCGGTATAAGTTTGATAAGATTGAGACTCGACAAACAAACCATGCCAAGTCATGCAATGACCATGAATAAATCCATCATATTATCATCCATTCAACCATACCAATACATTGAGGATGCCAAGTCTTGCAATGACCATGAATAAAATCACGAAATCACGCATTCAAAGACAACGACACAAACGCGACATCTCTCAGGGTAAATGAAACGCACTAGCACCGTGTACATAGCAAGTATGATTAAAAGGCATCCACGGGATATAACATTACCCTGAACGCATACACGATGCTACATTTCGTATATGTAGACTAATTTCCTCCTGGTAGCACGATGATATAAATATTCGGTCCTAGTCTAAACCTGGCCAGACTCTCGGAATAAACCATTTTCCGATTCGACATGCGATGACGTTTCGCATCCAAGACTCGGTCAATCATTGACGCCGAGTACCCCAAATTCGGTAGATCAATTCACGAAAGAGGCGGAAAAGAGCACAAGCCTCATAACAAGCGGTACGCTACATGCAAATAACACCACCTCGCAAGTACACACCATTTGACGGCCGGGTCGATCAACGCAAAGCGTTCGCCTCCCAACAACGTCGTCGTATGCCCACTAACACATGCAATTAAGCAGTAGGATACCTCCCCGTTCCGACATTCCAGCCTTACGAACGTGGAGGTAGCCAAGGGAATGAGAGCACAAAGCACAAGACAAAATAGTGCTCAAACCGTATCATTTGTAAAAACCGACTCAAAGTGGGACATACGAAAAACCGCCACAAAACATGAGAATAGGGAATCATATAAGTTTAAATATGATAAGCATGAGTCAATACATGATACATAAGCATTAGAACAAGTTTATGAAGCATAATGAATAAAAACATAGATCACCTCTGTAAAACAACGTTGTTTGGAAACCAACGAAAACAAGGGTCCACTTCAAACGGTCATAACTAGAGTTCTAGACATGCAAATGCAGAAATTCAAAATGGAGGTGATATCTTATCCTTTATGGTTCCAACGGGATGTCACACGCCCAAAACAAGCAAGTAACGAAGGAGATATGATCATTTTACGAAAAGGGGTCAGTGCAGGAAAATTTCAGTCGGCAGCGAGTGACGCTGCCTGCGTCACCACGACGCAGCCTGCGTCCTACGACGCAGTTTGCGTCCCACGACGCAGTCTGGGTCCCACACGGGATTCAGGAACGATCAATTTCCAACAAGTTACCAACAACCAAATCCTCATTTATCATCACAAACCATCAATTCTCATATCGATTAACCACTAACAACAACCAACAACAACAACACAAGTCCTAAGCATACTAACCATAATCTAAATACGATTACTAGCCTAGAAAACACATAAAAACACGTAAATGATATCGAGTAACCCTTCACCGTTACCTTTTCGCGTCTTCACTACTCGTCAAGCTCCTCTTCAATTAGAAAATAGTCTTTGTCGGGATCTTGGAGGTCACCACCTACAAATAGATCATAAAAGATCAATAAAATTCATCTTGAGAAAGACGGAAAATTTGAAAAGCGAGAAAGACGATGATTTTAATATCAATACGGATAGAGGAAGGTAAGAGGGAAAGAATAAGACGAACTTACGAGAATTTCAACAAGAAACGAAGGAGATACGGTGATTTTAAAATCAGAAAGATTATGGAGGCAAGGGTTTGGTTTTGCTTAAGGAAGAAGAAAGGTTGAATTGTGTTTGTGTGAATGAGAATTAGGTTAAGGGAGTATGAGTATGTATGAGGAAAAAGTCAACAAAAGTCAAACTCGCCTTAAGACGGGATTCTCTTGGAATTTCGCGGAAATTCCAAATACGAACTCGGAAATTCTAAATTCGACTCGGAACATAAAATTCTAAATTAAAACTTAAATTTGCTGAAAGGTATTCGTAAAATATTTTCACTAGAAAAATAGGGTACATTTCCGGGTGTTACAATGACGGCGGTGATCAACTGATCCCTTTCGGCCACACCTAAAGGATGAAATCCAAATAGTAACTAATTATTTGTATATGATACAGTTAATTAGTACATTACATATATTCGATATGTACGAGAGTTAATTGTTAGAAATTGAGTTAAGAAATCAAATTCGATTAAGTTTATTTTTCAATTATGCGATAATTGACTAATAAATTTATATCTTATTTTAATACGATTAAATAAGATTTAACTTAGTAATTAATCGTTAAATTACTAAATTAGTTGAGTTTTTGAGATAGAGGTAATTAGTTAATTATATTTACAAGGAGTTGTAAAATAAATTAACTAAGCATTGTGGGACCCATTATTTATTGATATAATGGTAAAATATTACTTAAAATGTTAAGTACATATTATTTATTTAATTGAGTCATATAATTGTTATATGATCAAATTAACACTTAATTATACAAGATAATTAACCATATGATCAATAAGTATTTGTGAGACAAATATCAAAAATAAAAATGGATCAAACTAGGCCAATATGGCCGGTTACATTGTAGTTACAATGTGATGATTGTTGTTCTTGTTTTTACTCTTTAGTTACTTATTGAAAGTGACATAACAAGTAGAATATAATCATCATATATACTACAACACTCCACTCAAATGCATGTGATCAAATTGAACAAAATAAGAGTCCTTTTGGACTAATATGGACCGGCCAAAATGGCCTTATAATGAGCAATTGTTGTTCATTTTTCACCACTTCATTTTGTGCAATTGTTATACTTCTTTCTAAAATTCTTCCTCTCACTAAAAACTCTCAAATACTAATATTTACTAAGTATTACTAGTGTAGTAATATAGTCATAACATTAGTAGTATAATATCTATCTTATTATCTAGTTAATAATAAGGGTAGATTATTTGGGTTTATCTTGGTGCAACTTAGAGGAGATCTTCTACTTTGGAGATTGTTGGTGTTCATCCATATTTGTAGCTCAAGAACAACAAGAAGGAGTTCTTGTTGTGCCCTTATATTTTCCATATCAATATGAGGAAATTTCTTCTCTTATATAAATGTCTTTATATTTGCATGCAGTTACATAGATCATAAATACTAAATTAACAAGTAATTCGAAAAATAGCGGAGTTAAAAAATTAAGGTCTATGGACTTTCAGGTGGATCAGAGATAGTTGTAGCATGCATGTTATTTTGGACATTTATTAAATTATAAGATAACTAAAAATCAAAGATTTTGAGTTAAAAAATACGATTCTGGACGAAATGTTTTAATGCAGTTAACCTACTGACCTCAAAATGTTTGTGGTCAAATTCGTGATTTTAGGGATTAATTTGCTATTTATTTTGATTTTTGGCGTTTAAACCGAGTTAACATGCATTTTATGAGTTAAAAGTTAACTAAAAATAGTTGCATGTTGATTCTGGCCATGAAATTTTAATATGATCTCACATGCATTTCTTACATATTGTATGTAAAATTTCGTTATTTTTACTTATGTATTGCATGTTCATTGATATTTATACGATAAAAGTCGATAATATGAGATTGTAATGTTCATAAAATTGAAACGTCCATTTATGGTCTTGAAAATTTTTTGTACATTTAACATTCTGATTTTGATACTCTTGGTGAAATTTCATAATTTGTTTCACTGTTTTACTATATCTAATGTTTTTATTTGATAAAACCATTAAATACAAAGCTATTTGTTCATAAAATTAATTTAAATTTTTGAGCAAATGTTTTTTATTTTTATAGTTCCTGGAATTGTTCCAGAATGTAAAAAATTTTTGTTTTCAAATTTTATGATGTTTATATTTTATTTTGGTTTTATTTCATAATCGTTATGATTAAACCGTAATATTTAGCAAATGAAATCAAATCGATCTAATTACTGACCAACAAAATTAGTAGTGACTAATTTTGAGTTCTAAATCAGTTTAGTTAATTAGTTTGAATTTAAATGCGATTTAAATGTTGATAGTGATTTTTAATGGTTAAAAATCAATAAATCCCGGAAAAATCGAGCTACAATGAGCATGAATTGAATCTAGGACGATTTTGGCATGAATTTTGAAGCAATTTATTTAATTTATGGTTGAATGAATGAATGTCATTTATTTAATAATTTATGCAAATTTTGTACCTAGTATGGCCTAGTTATTTTTTAATCGTTATTACCCGTAATGTAAGGGAATAACGGTTTGGTTGTAATTTTATTGCGATCTAGTATCGCCGGTTTGTATAATTTAATAATTTTATTTTATAGAATAAATGTATAATAGGAATTTGTATATTTGTATATTTGTAATTATTTTTATGAAGACTGGTGACTCCCTGAAGACGGTGCTATTTTGGAAGGTGTTCCAAGTGAAGAGGCAAGGGACCAAGGAGTTGGTTTCCGAATTTGTAACTATCTAGTTAATTTTGATTAGCTAGGTGGCCATACTAGGATTTTATTGTTGCTTGGTTGCTTGCTTTATTTCCGCTCATGCCAAAATCGTCACACATGCATTTTATTTACCGTTATTGTCAATTCAACGGTATTCACAATTCACCGACTTAGTTCACTTATAGGGAATTAATAACTAAATTGACAAGATCTCTCACATGTTTAAAAATTGAGATTAGCCTTACCAATTAATAACACCTATGAATCCCGTGTCATTAGGGCTACCACGCTCGTGGGTCCCTTTTTACCTCGGGTAAGTAGGGTGATACGATCACAAACTAAAATTAGATTGTACTCAACGAGATAAGCGTTATCTTGGGACTAGGAGATGGATTTAGTTGAAATCCGTCAACCAAGAGTTCTAAGGGTAGAATTAGTCAAATAACGACTTACCATTTCTAAATAAAGATAGCATGCGATGACTATTTTTAAATAAAAATGGGTCTTGGAATCATTTATATAATTTAGTGAGAGGTCATTATATGAATGCTAAACTTGTTAAAATATTTTTCAAGTAAATTAACAATGAATGTTTATATATTTCTTTTTGTTGTAGTTACCATATTCGCATAATGTCAACATCATCCAACGTTGCAACCTTGGGTAGAGACTCATGGTTGAGGTCCGTCATGGACAAGTGTGTCCTTAAGGATGACGGAAGTAACTTCGTTGAATGGGAATCAACGATCAAGAGCGCCGCGTTATCCGATAAAGTGCTTCGCTACTTGGTCGAAGAGCCCCCCACCGAACCCGCGCCTAGATCGTCCGCGGTGGTTCGGGCCGAATATGACCTTTATTTGAAGGTTGCTAATGACGTCAAGAATGTCTTGATTTGTTCAATCTCACCCAAACTCAAACTCCAATTGATCTCTCTCAATGCATATGCGATATTCACGAGGATCACTTCGATGTTTTCGCAAGCCCCTCAAATTGTTCAATATGAGGCAATTACGAAATTCTTTGACACTAAGCTTCAAAGAGGGCCAAAACGTTGGCCCAACTGCTCAAAATGGTTGAGCACGCGGACACATTAGAGCGTCTAGGGTGCAAAATTCCGAAGAATTTGGTGGTGGGTAAGATCCTTCATTCACTCTCACCTAAGTTCACCCAATTTAGGGTGAACTATAACATGAATGGCATGGACAAGAGTTTCCATGAACTCCATGCACTCCTCACACAAGCTGAGAGGGACATGGAGGCTAGTGGGAGTGAACCCAAGGATGTTCTTTCCATGAAAATGAAGAACATGAACCTTGGGGGAAGGAAGGACAAGGGAAAGGGTAAGACTCTTTTCAAGAAATCCGGCAAGGGAAAGGCAAAGGTCTTTTATAAGGCCAAACCCAAAGTCAACAAACACGCGGAGGCGGATTGCTATTATTGTAATGGCAAAGGGCATTGGAAACGCAATTGTCCCAAGTACTTGAAAGATAAGAAGGACGGTTGTGTGACAACGTCAGGTAAAATTCTTTCATCACTCTATATGATAGATATTAACTTTGCTAGTACATCTTCTTGGGTATTTGATATCGGTTGTGGTTCTCACCTTTGTAATCATGTACAGGGGCTGAGGGACGTGCAAGCACTAGCCAAGGGTGACGTGGACCTACGCATGGGAAATGGCGCTAAGGTAGCCGCAGTTTCGTGGGCACCTACGTTCTTCTTTTGCCTAATGGTTTAGAGTTGTATTTAAATAATTGCTATTATGTACCAACTCTTACCAAGAACATTATCTCCATTTCCGTGTTAGAAATGGAAGGTTTTTCATTTTGTATTAAGAACAACTGTTGTACTTTTGCTTTTAATGAAATGGTTTATGGCGAGGCCATTTCTATTGGAGGTATTTATGTTCTAGATATTGCAAAAGAGGTCTATCATGTAGAAAAAAAGAAGCTCAAAACAGGTGAACCTAATCAATCATACCTTTGGCATTGTCGTTTAGGGCACATAAACGAACGACGCATAAAGAGACTTGTTTCATCTAAAGTACTCAAACCATTCGATTACGAATCTTATGGCGTATGCGAATCTTGTCTTCTAGGAAAGATGACTCGTGCTCCTTTTACGGGAAAAGGGACACGAGCAAGTGAAGTATTAGGACTTATACACACGGATGTATGCGGTCCAATGACTATCCGAGCTAGAGGTGGTTATCACTACTTCTTTACTTTTACCGACGACTTGAGTAGATATGGATATGTCTACTTGATGAGGCATAAAAGTGATGCTTTTGAAAAGTTCAAAGAATTTCAAAATGAAGTAGAAAACCAATTGAATAAAAAGATTAAAACCCTCCGATCCGATCGTGGTGGTGAATACTTGAACCATGAATTTGATTCACACCTGAAAGATTGTGGTATAGTATCACAATGGACTCCTCCTGGAACACCTCAATTAAACGGTGTATCCGAAAGGAGAAATCGAACTTTATTAGATATGGTTCGATCTATGATAAGTCTAACAGAGCTTCCTGATTATTTTTGGGGTTTTGCTATCTTATCTGCAATATTTTCACTAAATCGAAGCCCGACTAAAGCGGAAAACAAGACTCCATATGAGATATGGACAGGGAAAGTCCCTTATTTGTCGTTTATGAGAATTTGGGGATGCGAGGCTTTTGTTAAGAATAAGTCTGACGATAAACTCGAACCCAAATCTGACAAATGTCTGTTTGTAGGATATCCAAAGGAAACACGTGCTTATTACTTCTACAATAAACACGAGGACAAAGTGTTTGTGTCTCGTGATGCAGTCTTTTTAGAAAATGATTTTATTTCTAAAAGACAGAGTGGGAGAAAATTTGACCTTGATGAAGTCCAAGAGCCCCAAACCGAAAAGGACGACGAGGAAAACGTTCCCTCTTCGTCTGACACGGTCATTATTCCTTCTGAACCTAGGAGGTTAAGCAGAATTAGTCATCAACCTGATAGATACCTTGTTATTATAGAGGAAGGTGATGACTATAATGTGTTACTTTTTGAAAGTAACGAACCTACTACCTACAAAGCAGCCATTTCTAGTCCCGACTCAAAGCTATGGCTAGGAGCCATGCAATCCGAAATGGATTCTATGTACGACAATCAAGTATGGGACTTGGTTGATTTACATAAGGAGGTACGACCTCTTCAGTTTTGTAAGGGGATCATAAGATCAAAAAGTGGCAAGAAGAACATAATGATGTTTATAAAAGCAAGATTGGTGGCAAAAGGTTTCACCCACAAGTTCATGGTCTTCACTATGACGAAACCTTAGCCCTAGTTGCCATGCTTCGATCATAAGGATTATCGTAGAGGTGCCGCCATTTCATAATTATGAGATTTGGCAAATGGATGTCAAAACCGCCTTCTTGAATGGGATTCTAGAAGAGCAAGTGTACATGACACAACCTGAAGGTTTGTGGATCCATCAAATCCTAAGAAGGTATGAAAACTTAAGAGATCCATCTATGGTCTTAAGCAAGCATCCAGGAGTTGGAATCATCGTTTCGATCATGTAATTAAACAAAATGGTTTCACTCGAAGTGTCGAGGAACCGTGTTTATACATGAAGTTTAGTGGGAGTAAAGTAACTTTTCTAGGCTTGTATGTAGATGACATACTACTCATTGGGAATGATATTCCAATGCTCACTTCTGTAAAGGAGTGGCTAGGAATACATTTCCAAATGAAAGACTTAGGAGAGGCCCAGCGCATCTTAGGTATCCGGATCTATAGGGATAGATCTAAAAGGATACTAGCATTAAGTCAAGAGACTTATATTGATAAGATTCTTGATCGGTTCAAAATGAAAGACTCTAAGAGAGGCTTTATTCCTATGGGAAGTGGGATCACTTTGAGCAAGTCAGAGTGCCCTACGAAACCCGAGGAGATTGAACGCATGAAATTGATCCCTTACGCATCAGATGTTGGATCAATCATGTATGCTATGATGTGCACTCGTCCCGACGTTGCATATGCTTTGAGCATGACAAGTCGTTACCAAGCAAATCCAGGTGAGAGTCACTGGATAGCCGTAAAGAACATCCTTAAGTACTTAAGAAGGACCAAGGATTCGTTCTTAGTGTTTGGAGGCGAGACTGAGTTACGTGTAAAGGGTTACACAGATGCCAGTTTCCAAACAGATAGGTATGATATGAAATCCCAATCCGGCTACGTTTATATGATGAATGGAGGAGCTGTTTGCTGGAAGAGTTTCAAGCAAAGCGTTACAGAGGATTCTACAACAGAAGCAGAGTACCTTGCAGCGTCTGAAGCTGCAAAGGAAGCTGTGTGGATTCGGCAATTTTTGGAAGGACTATCAGTAGTCCCTTACTGCCAAAGTCCAATCACAATTATGGTGATACAGTGGGGCTATTTCAGGCCCCCCCCCCCCCAAAAAGAGCCCAGTCTAGTAACAAGTCTAGGACATGTACTTAGGAAATATCATGTATGTTAATTAGAGAATTAGTTGGACAGAAAGAAATTGACCATTTGTAAGGTGGGAACAGATTGAAAACATTGATGATCCTGTAAACAAGCCTGTATTCCAAAGGCTAAGCATGATGGTTGGTTCAGCACCATGGGGTCATGGAGATGACTGGTCGTTTACATAGACAGACTGTATGACACTCTGTCGGACAGTGAAATTGTAGAGACCCTTAAATCAATTATTTGATGCCTGGTCGTGGCAGGGTCTTCTATCTTATTCCTATAAGTCGATTCTTTTGACTGGCGACCGTCTATCTGAGTCGGTGCAGTTTTCGATTGGTTTTGGTTGATGTTCTAGGTCGTGCCGTAAAAGGAGGCTGATGGACTTCTTCTGGATCATGGTGATCTGCATCATACAGAGTAGATGGATCAACAGGAATTGTCCACCCACGTTGGGTAAAAACATCTTTAGGCCACTCGAGGAGAAGTTACTGTAAATGCGTGGCCACGCTCGGAAAGAGATCTATGGTAGATTTTCCGGTCAGACAGTTACTCTCCCTATCGAGAAAACCACTCTAGATATTGTCAATCGCAAGTGCGACCTGGAAGACACCTTGCGTTGAGTGGGAGATGTGATAAAGAGACAAGAGAATCGGTGACGCACACTTGTGTCAGACAAGTGGGAGATTGTTGGAGTAGGTGTCCTCCACAATAATGCGCCACATAATAAATCTTATTATGGAATATAATTGGGATATTTATTGACTATATATATGATTAGTCAGTTGATTAACGTAAATCAATAACGGTTGGCTGACTAGAGTTTGACGTTATTGTCGTTTGACGGCGGTGATCAACTGATCCCTTTCGGTCACACCTAAAGGATGAAATCCAAATAGTAACTAATTATTTGTATACGATACAGTTAATTAGTACATTACAGTATATTCGATATGTACGAGAGTTAATTGTTAGAAATTGAGTTAAGAACTCAAATTCGATTAAGTTTATTTTTCAATTATGCGATAATTGACTAATAAATTTATATCTTATTTTAATACGATTAAATAAGATTTAACTTAGTAATTAATCGTTAAATTACTAAATTAGTTGAGGTTTTGAGATAGAGGTAATTAGTTAATTATATTTACAAGGAGTTGTAAAATAAATTAACTAAGCATTGTGGGACCCATTATATATTGATATAATGGTAAAATATTACTTAAAATGTTAAGTACATATTATTTATTTAATTGAGTCATATAATTGTTATATGATCAAATTAACACTTAATTATACAAGATAATTAACCATATGATCAATAAGTATTTGTGAGACAAATATCAAAAATCAAAATGGACCTAACTAGACCAATTGTGGCCGGTTATGATGTAGTTACAAGGGTGATGATTTTGTTCTTGTTGTAACTCTTTAGTTAGCATTTGAAAGTGACATAACAAGTATAAAACAATCATCATCTTTTCTACAACACTCCACTTTAATGCATGTGAACAAATTAAACAAAATAATAGTCCATTTGTGGACAATGTGGTCCGGCCTCATGGCCTATAAAATGAGCATTTGTGTTCATTTTATTACTACTTGATTTTGTGCTTGTTTTCTTACTTCTCTCAAAAACCTCATCTTCTTACTAAAACTCTCAAACACTAATATTTACTAAGTATTACTAGTGTAGTAATATAGTCATAATATTAGTAGTATAATATCTATCTTATTATCTAGTTAATAATAAGGGTAGATTATTTGGATTAATCTTGGTGCAACTTAGAGGAGATCTTCTACTTTGGAGATTATTTGTGTTCATCCATATTATTAGCTCAAGAACAACAAGAAGGAGTTCTTGTTGTGCCCTTATATTTTCCATATCAATGTGAGGAAATTTCTTCCTTTATATAAATGTCTTTATATTTGCATGCATGTTACATAGATCATTAAATACTAAATTAACAAGTAATTTAGCAACTAATTAGAGGAGTCTAATTAAGGTCTATGTACTTTCACAAGGGGCTCCTTACCGCCGGACCGATAGGGAGGTCTCCTTCTCTTTATGCTTCGTGTTCGATGGTATCACGCACTCTCTGCCGGCGGACCGGCTGCTGGCCGACCGGTAGGGAGATCTTGTCTTCTCTTCTTCTTTGCCCTGTGAGAGAGGGTGACTGTGAGGGACGGTTGCCAGCGACGGTGCCTGGCTCCAAACCGGCGTTGACCCACAAGTGAAGGTGGTGGTGTGCGTGGATGGTTGGTGGTGGCTGGTGGTCGTCCAGTAGGGGGTGGTGATTGTCTCCTCTTTTTTCTCTTTCTTTGGTTTCTCTATATCTTTTTTTTCTTTTTCATTTTCCTTTTCTTTTTCTTTATTCTTTATATATATATATGTTTAGTGGTGGTTTCTTGTTCTCATCCCATCTCGTTATTGTCTTGGCATATTTCCTATAAAATGATATAAAAATATATAATATGAGTGTGCGCGGAATAAGGGGCAAAATATAATAACATCGACACTAAAACCACATTAAATAAGCCTGAAAAGAAGGAGAATAAATAAGGGAAATGACCTAAATTAATCGTATATCACCTTAGAAAGACCTTTTTAGTTAAATAGGATGTTTACCATCTCGGTCACATGAGATATTACATACTAAAATATAAGAATAAGAGTACTTTAATATAAATAGCTTAATCAAAAGTACATAGTGAAAGACCGTCTTAAAAACCAATTGCTTAACCAGAAGACTTATTTAAATAACTGAATGAAAAAATCTAATGGTGATGACTCCTCTAACTGTCTCATCTGACTCGTCCCACTCGCTCATCCACAACAAGTACGTCACGCTTATTGCAAAACTGTATGAAACACTGCTCAAAATGATACTGGAGTGTAAACTACTAAGGTTCACAAGTTTTAAGTGATTTGATTAGTTTGACTCAAACTGAAGACAATATCAAGTAACAAGGATGTTGTTTTAGAGATTGTGAGTTGTTTAACTGAAAGATTCAAGGGATATGACTTGGATACAATCCTCTACAGCATGGCACAAGAGAAAAAGGATTCAAGACTGGTTTTAGAGACAGTTTCAAGTGTTACAGCAAAGCACAAACACCCTAGACTAACCTCAACAGCAAGTAAGTTAAACCACAGCAAAGCACAGGTATAACTTGACTCACAATACAAGGCACTGATCAAACACCTTGGAGGTGTATCAGGCTTGTTTCAAACTACAGCTCTTAGCACAAGTTTGATAACATTGAGTGATTTCTCAAAGTTTAATTCATTCATTCATAAAGTCTGCCTACAACAGTCATACAAGACCCCTTTATATAGAGAGGTTGATATCTTGTGAGCCATTGGATGTATAGATCATCCAAGGGCTAGCTTAGGATCTAAACTACTTCTACTGACACTAATTAAGAGCCTCACAATAGGACGAGCTCAACAACTAATAAGAACAGACACAAGACACAAAAGAAAAACAGACTGAACAAAAGCAAATAAAGCAGTTTTGGATTTTTCCTGAAATGGAAATCTGTTGCTCTTGTTGTCTTGCTGCCTTGCCTGGGTGTGTTGCTGCTCCTTGGGACTCTCTATTCTTATTATAACTTAGATAAGACCTGCCTTGGACGATGACAAGTTGACTTAAACAAAAGGAAGCCACAATCTGACATGTACCTTCTCTGTTTTTAGTTGTTTGCTGGACTCTTGACTTGGGGTGTCTGTTTCATGAATTTCTACTAGACTTCAAAAGGGTTTGTCCTGGGCAAACTTGTAGATTAATGGGTTGGCTTGATGGTAGGCCATGGTGGGGGTGGTTGGGATGCTCTGGTGTACCTCCTAGATGCAGGAGTTTGTGAATTGGTCTGTCTGTGCCTGAAGGTTTTTTTGTCTGTCTTGTGTGGGTAATGTGGGTTGTATTGGGGTTTGGCATGGGTTGTTGAGTCTTGGACTGTCTTCTTCATTGGGGTGGCTTGGCTTGGGTTGTTCTTGACTTGTCATAACTTGTTGTTTAGACCTTGTAACTCGAGCTTCCATCTGAGGGGTCAAGCTTGTCTTGTATGTGGTTTGATCATCAAGACCCTTTGGGTGAGCTCCTGCTGCAGCCTCCCCAGGTTGAAAAGGGCTTGACCTCAAGCCTGTGTCTTCCTCCCCCTCAGAGTCTTCATAGAAGGGACTGAGATCTCCCACATTGAATGTTCCATGGACTGCATACTCTCCTGGTAGATCAATTTTGTAGGCATTGGGACCTATCTTCTCTGTGACTTGAAAAGGACCATCTGCCCTGGGCTCTAGCTTGTTCTTTCTCTTGGAAGGGAACCTTTCTTTCCTTAGGTTGATCCATACTAGGTCTCCTGGTGCAAAGTCTTTCTTGGTCTTAGGAACCTTGGCATTCTTCTTGTATAGATCATTGGCTTTCTCAATTTGCTTTCTGACTGATTCATGGAGTTTTAGCATTTGTTCCACCCTCTTCTTGGCATCATAGTGGACCTCTGACCTGCACACATTAGACAAACTCAAAGGCATTAAGGGGTTAGTACCATAGACCACTTCAAAGGGGGAGTGGCCTGTGGCTGCTGATGGAGCTCTATTGAAAGAGAACTCTGCTTGAGCCAACTTCAAGTCCCAATCCTTGAGAGATTTGCTGACTATACACCTCAAGATTCTTCCCAAGGTCTTGTTAGTCACCTCAGTTTGGCCATCAGTTTGAGGGTGATGGGAGGTACTAAACAACAACCTAGTGTTAAGCAGCTTCCACAATGTTCTCCAGAAATGGCTCATAAACTTTGTGTCTCTGTCAGACACAATGGTCCTTGGAACCCCATGCAACCTTACCACCTCATCAAGGTATAGCTCTGCTACACTCACAGCATCTTCAGTCTTCTTGCAAGCAATGAAATGTGCCATTTTACTGAACCTATCCACAACCACCATGATAGAATCCTTCCCTCTTGCTGTCCTAGGTAATGCCATTATGAAATCCATACTTACATCCTCCCAAGGCCTACATGGGACTGGTAGGGGAGTGTAAGGTCCTGCTTGGAAGGAACTCTTGGCCTTTTGGCAAACTCCACACCTTCTGAGCACTATTTGAACCTCTCCCATCATTTTAGGCCAGTGGAATTGATCTTGTAGTATGTCCACAGTTTTCTGAACCCCAAAGTGTCCTCCAAGGCCACTCCCATGTACCTCCTTGATCAATAGGTTCCTATAAGATCCTCTGGGAACACACAACTTGTTTCCTTTAAACAAGAATCCATTTTGCAAAGTGTAGGGTGAGTCAATGGTTCTTGTTCCCTCTTTCTGTGCTAACCAATCTTCTGCAAAGTCTGGATCTTCTTGATACATGTCCTTCATAAACTCAAAGCCAAGAACCCTTTGCTCCATAGTTGATAGCAGAGTGTACCTCCTAGACAATGCATCAGCCACCACATTTTGTTTGCCCTCTTTGTACTTGCTAGAAAAGGTGAATGACTGAAGGAACTCCACCCACTTAGCATGTCTGTGACTGAGCTTATGCTGGCCTCCTATGTACTTCAATGCCTCATGATCAGAGTGTAAGACAAAAGGTTTGGGCTTCAGGTAATGACTCCAATGCCTCAGAGCTCTGACAAGAGCATAGAACTCTTTATCATATGTAGAATAGTTTAGCTTGGCACCACTTAGCTTTTCACTAAAGTAGGCTACAGGTTTCTTCTCTTGGATGAGGACAGCTCCAATTCCCACTCCACTTGCATCACATTCAACCTCAAATAGGCAATCAAAGTTTGGCAATCTTAGGATAGGTGCACTGCACAAGAGCTTCTTCATGTGTTTGAAAGCCTGTAAAGCATTCTCAGTCCAAGTGAACTCTCCCTTCTTCATGCACTCAGTGAGAGGTGCTGCAATGGTGCTAAAGTCCTTAATGAATCTTCTGTAGAAGGATGCTAAGCCATGGAATCCCCTTACTTCTGTAATACTCCTAGGGATAGGCCAAGACTGGACTGCCATGATCTTGTCTTGATCAACTGAAATGCCTCTACCAGATACCACATATCCTAGAAACTTGACTTCCTCGGTCATGAAGGTGCACTTCTCAAGCTTCCCAAAGAGCTTGCTCTCCTTAAGTATTTCAAACACAGCCTCAAGGTGCCTCAAATGATCATCCTTGCTCTTGCTGTAGATGAGGATATCATCAAAGTATACCACCACAAATCTCCCTAGGCAAGGCCTAAGCACTTCTGTCATCAATCTCATGAAGGTACTTGGGGCATTTGACAGGCCAAAGGGCATGACAAGCCACTCATAAAGGCCATGCTTTGTTTTGAAGGCTGTCTTCCACTCATCTCCTTCTCTGATCCTCAATTGATGGTAACCTTGCCTCAAGTCAATCTTAGAAAAGAACCTTGAGCCACTTAGCTCATCCAACATGTCATCAAGCCTAGGTATAGGGAACCTATACTTGACTGTGATGTTGTTGATAGCCCTGCTATCTATGCACATCCTCCAAGTCCCATCCTTCTTAGGAACCAACAATGCAGGCACAGCACAAGGGCTTAATGACTCCCTTACAAACCCTTTACTCATCAACTCTCCAACTTGCTTTTGTAGCTCTTGTGTAGCCTTAGGATCACATCTGTAGGCTGGTCTATTAGGTAGTACAGACCCTGGCACAAGGTCTATTTGGTGTTCAATCCCTCTCAAAGGGGGTAAGCCATCAGGAAGTTCCTCTGGAAACACTTCCTTGAACTGATCAATGAGGGGCTTAACATCTGCAGGGATCACCTTAGACTCTTCTTCCTGAACTTCCTTTAATAGCAGCATTACTATAGGTTGCTCCTCACTACACTCCTTGACCATTGCTGACTCAGATAGAAATACAACTCCACTAAAATCCTCAGCCATACTTGGACTTCCATAGCTCTTCTGGTGTGGTGGCAAGGGGGCTAATGTCACCTTCCTGCTCCCATGCTTGAAAGAATAGGTATTGCTTCTTCCTTGGTGTATGGAGCTTTTATCAAACTCCCATGGCCTTCCTAATAGCAAGTGACAGGCATCCATTGGAACCACATCACACAATACTTCATCCTTGTACACACTGCCAATGGAGAAAGGGACCATGCATTGCTTATCCACCTTAACCTCTGCTCCCTTACTCAGCCATCTCAACTTATAGGGGTGAGGGTGATCTTGAGTGCTCAACTTCAGCTTATCAACCATAGTAACAGAAGCCACATTGGTACAACTACCTCCATCTATAATAAGGTTACAAACCCTCCCTTGTATGGTACATCTGCTCCTGAAAATGAGGGACCTTTGATCCTCCTCCAAAGGTATCTGTTGTGAATGCATTACTCTCCATAGGACTAAGCTGTGGCCTGTGTCAGGGAGTGCCACTATTGCCTCCTGACTAGACTCTTCTTCCTCACTCACCACTTCTTCAACCTCAGGCTCATCCCTTTCATACTCAACTAGACCCTCTTTCTCCCAAGCCTCAACTTCCATTATGGTTAAGGTCTTCTTAGAAGGGCAATCCTTCCTGAAATGTCCATAGCCTTGACATTGGAAGCACCTAATTCTGTTCTCAGTCAATGAAGTGCTTGGCTTTTGACCCATGATGCCCTTACCCTTGTCTAAGATAGGTGGGGGTGCTGTCTTGGGGGTATCCATGGTTCTAAACCCACTATAAGGTCTGGTTTGAAAAGGTCTAACAGGTTTTGGTGTAGCAGGCTTAGTCTTCCCTATCTTCTCAATTCTCAGAGATAGGTTGACAACATCATCAAATGACCACAGAGGTTGCATCCTAACCTTGTTAGCAATGTTCTTATCTAGGCCCTCTAAGTACCTAGCAATCCTTTGCTCAGGTTTCTCATTTATATCACATTGTAAGGTGAGTTGTTCAAACTCCCTCAGATAAGATTCAACAGGTTTGTCTCCTTGTTTCAACTTAGACAACTTGATAAACAGATCCTGGGTGTAATCCTTAGCAACAAATTTGTCTAACAGTTTCTTTTTCAGTTTAGTCCAAGACTTGATGGGTTCCTTACCTTCCCTAGCCCTTAACCCTTTCATAGTCTCATACCAAAGGGAAGCATACCCTTTCAGTTTAAGGATGGCTACTTTAAAAGACTTAGAATCATTGTATCCTTTGTACTCAAAGATCCTTTCTACTTCTCTTAGCCATTCTAACAAGTCATCAGGATTAAGACTACCAGAAAACTCAGGGATATCTACCTTAAGATGTTTGTCTGTGTTCCTGTGGATGGAAGCTCTGCTTCTTGTTGAGTCATCTGAGTCTGGATACTCTTCATCATCAGGTGGCCTTCCTCTGCCTCCTCCTTGGCCTCTTCCACGTCCTCTACCTCTCCCTCCAGCAAGCAAATGGTTGCCTATAACTTGGTCCAAGGTTCTGGTTAGGGTGGTTACAATCCCAGCCAGATCCTCCATCCTTGCTTCTACTCCTGCTAGTCTCTCTTCACTCATTGGGCTATTTTTGTGTTTTTAAATGTAGTTAGGGAAAATGAACTCACTAAGACTCTCAACCAAAGCTCTGATAACCAATTTGGAGTGTAAACTACTAAGGTTCACAAGTTTTAAGTGATTTGATTAGTTTGACTCAAACTGAAGACAATATCAAGTAACAAGGATGTTGTTTTAGAGATTGTGAGTTGTTTAACTGAAAGATTCAAGGGATATGACTTGGATACAATCCTCTACAGCATGGCACAAGAGAAAAAGGATTCAAGACTGGTTTTAGAGACAGTTTCAAGTGTTACAGCAAAGCACAAACACCCTAGACTAACCTCAACAGCAAGTAAGTTAAACCACAGCAAAGCACAGGTATAACTTGACTCACAACACAAGGCACTGATCAAACACCTTGGAGGTGTATCAGGCTTGTTTCAAACTACAGCTCTTAGCACAAGTTTGATAACATTGAGTGATTTCTCAAGGTTTAATTCATTCATTCATAAAGTCTGCCTACAACAGTCATACAAGACCCCTTTATATAGAGAGGTTGATATCTTGTGAGCCATTGGATGTATAGATCATCCACGGGCTAGCTTAGGATCTAAACTACTTCTACTGACACTAATTAAGAGCCTCACAATAGGACGAGCTCAACAACTAATAAGAACAGACACAAGACACAAAAGAAAAACAGACTGAACAAAAGCAAATAAAGCAGTTTTGGATTTTTCCTGAAATGGAAATCTGTTGCTCTTGTTGTCTTGCTGCCTTGCCTGGGTGTGTTGCTGCTCCTTGGGACTCTCTATTCTTATTATAACTTAGATAAGACCTGCCTTGGACGATGACAAGTTGACTTAAACAAAAGGAAGCCACAATCTGACATGTACCTTCTCTGTTTTTAGTTGTTTGCTGGACTCTAACTTGGGGTGTCTGTTTCATGAATTTTTACTAGACTTCAAAAGGGTTTGTCCTGGGAAAACTTGTAGATTAATGGGTTGGCTTGATGGTAGGCCATGGTGGGGGTGGTTGGGATGCTCTGGTGTACCTCCTAGATACAGGGTTTGTGAATTGGTCTGTCTGTGCCTGAAGGTTTTTTTGTCTGTCTTGTGTGGGTAATGTGGGTTGTATTGGGGCTTGGCATGGGTTGTTGAGTCTTGGACTGTCTTCTTCATTGGGGTGGCTTGGCTTGGGTTGTTCTTGACTTGTCATAACTTGTTGTTTAGACCTTGTAACTCGAGCTTCCATCTGAGGGGTCAAGCTTGTCTTGTATGTGGTTTGATCATCAAGACCCTTTGGGTGAGCTCCTGCTGCAGATACATGAGGGACATGGGTATATGTTCAAAATGCAAGTTTAAGTTACTCTTGACAATTTAGTTTCGTTCCCTTGACTTTAAAGCTAAATATCTCAGAATATATAATTACTTTTGAGGTAATTTCACTTGGAGATAAAAGTACATGGTGTTAGCTTTCCCACAAGTGGTCACAAGCTTTATTTGGTTAAATAACGAAGGAGATATGATCGTTTTAAGTTGAGCTGTCCAGATTATACGCGGATGACACAAAATGGACGTGACATTCAAAACCAAGATGGAAGCTTGGTTTAAATTTTTATCAAGTTTACTTTCCTAAATAGAGTCTAGCTATTAGTTTCATAATTCGAATAAAGTAGTGTGATGATCTTATTTCCTAATAAGGTAGTGTTCACATTGTTTCTTAATTACTAGCTAGTTAGTTTAAGGAAACTAATAATTGTATAAATACCAAGCTATGTAATCAGAATTATGCAATGAAATTATTCAGAAAGACAAGCTAAACAATGACAAATTGAACTAAGGTTAGACACTTTGCAATTGCTCTGTTTTTGTTGAACTGGTTGCTTAAAGAAAGAGATAGAACCTTAACCAAAGCACAAAGCCAATGGTTGAGGGTTGAACCTTGATCCCAGCACACAGTTAAGGGTCTAAGCTCACTTCCAAGCACAAAGCAAAGGAAGTTGTCTCAAGCACACAGCCAAGAGATGTTAACAGAAATAGGGTTTCAATTTTATGTTTTACTTCAAATCTACCTTTCATTCATTAGGAAAAGGCCTTATATAGGCAAGGCGATTACATCCTACTCGTTCAATACATCCTAGGGCCACAATTGGCTTACAAAAGAAACATAAATAACAGCTACATTGTTCTGAATAAAGCAATAAAGTAGAAAAGCAGTTCTAATGGGACAATCTGCCTTAATTGGGTTGTTTAGGTTGAAACTGGTGGAGGAGTGGACTTCCAAGCTTGATTCTTGAGCTCAACTGAAGTGGGATGGATGCCAAAGGTCCTGCTAAAAGGCCCTCGAGCTTGTTTGATCAAAACAGGAAAGTTTGATAGTGACATGTTAACTACTGCAAAAAGGACTGCAATCTGGATAGTTTGGAGTTGTCCCTAGGCTAACTTTTTGTGTGTGCATTTCCTGGAAGAGAAGTCCTGGGCAAAGTTGTAGAGGACCTTCCCAAGGACTAAGGTTGATGGTTGGTTAGGCTTGTTTGAATATGTGAGACCCCATGGACCCTGTTTAGAAAGACTGTGACTGGCTGTTTTAGGCTGAGAGTTGTTATTGTTGTGTTGGATTTGTTTTGCTGTTGGTTGTGTGTTGTTGTGGCTTAGTCTTGGAAAGTGGATGGCTAGGCTTTGTTCTGGTTGGTTTGGTGTTGTCTTAGCTGGCCTGAAGTGGTGGTTACTTGGACTGAATAGGACATTGTCATATCTAGTCATGGTGTTGTCTGAATGGATGTTGTTGTCTTGATGTTGTTGATGTTGAGTCTTGTCTTGAGCTTGTGTCTTGTCTTGATCATATACTCCCGTTGCAACCTCCCTTTCTTGAAAAGGACTTGCCCTCAAATATTCATCACCTTCATCATCTGATTCACCATGGTAGGGGCTCAGGTCTCCAACATTGAAAGTACCATGTACACCATAGCTTCCTGGTAGATCCACTTTGTAAGCATTTGTGCCTATCTTCTCCAATATTTCAAATGGTCCATCAGCTCTTGGCATGAGCTTGTTTCTCCTCTTGTCTGGAAACCTCTCTTTTCTTAAATGCAACCATACAAGATCCCCTGCCTTGAACTCCCTTGCTTTCTTAGGCCCTTTGGACCTAGCCTTGTACAACTCATTGGACCTTTCAATCTGCTTCTTGACTTGCTCATGAATCTGTATCATTTGCTCAACTCTTTTCTTTGCATCATAGCTTGCTTTGCTTCCTTTGACTGGTGCTAGGTCTGTAGGCATGAGAGGATTAGTTCCATAAACTGTTTCAAAAGGACTTTTAGCTGTGCTGCTGGAGGGAGCTCTGTTGAAAGCAAACTCAGCTTGTGCTAGCCTGAGGTCCCAATCTTTTAATGACTTAGAAACAATGCTCCTTAAGACCTTTCCTAGTGTCCTGTTAGTGACTTCTGTCTGCCTATCAGTCTAGGGATGGTGAGAAGTACTAAACAATAGCCTGGTCTTCAATAGCTTCCACAAGGTTCTCCAGAAGTGATTCATAAACTTTGTGTCTCTATCTGAGACAATGCTTCTAGGGACCCCATGTAACTTGACAACCTCCCTAAAGTATAGTTCAGCTACCCCCAAAGCATCCTCAGTCTTCTTACAAGCAATGAAATGTGCCATCTTGCTGAACCTATCTACAACCACCATGATTGAATCCTTTCCCCTTTGAGTTCTAGGTAAGGCTTCAATGAAGTCCATACTGAGGTCTTCCCATGGCTTGTTTGGTACTGGAAGTGGTGTGTAAGGGCCTACTTGAAAGTGTGCCTTGGCTAGTTGACAAGACCTGCATCTCTTGAGGGCATCTTGCACATCACTGAGCATCTTAGGCCAATAGAACTGATCTTGCAATATGTCATAGGTCTTCTGCACCCCAAAGTGACCAGCAAGACCATTGGAGTGAACCTCTTTGACCAGTAGTCCCCTATAAGGTCCCTTAGGCACACATAGTTTGTTTCCATAGAACAAGTAGCCTTCCTGAGCTGTGTACTTGCTCCCTTTCTTGACTTGTCCTTCCTGATACACCTCCCATTCATGTTTGAAGTCTGGGTCTTCTTGATAGAGCTCTTTCATAAATTCAAACCCCAACACCCTTTGTTCCATGAAGGTCAACATTACAGACCTTCTAGACAATGCATCAACTACAACATTGTTCTTACCCTCTATGTATTTGCTAGAGAATAAGAAGGATTGCAAGAATTCTACCCATTTGGCATGCCTGGGGTTACGTTTGTGCTGTTCATTGATGTATTTGAGAGCCTCATGATCAGAATGAAGCACAAAAGGCTTAGGCTTCAAGTAGTGTCCCCAATGGTTCAATGCTCTCACAATGGCATAGAACTCTTTGTCATATGTGGAGTAATTAAGCTTGGCCCCATTTAACTTCTCACTGAAGTATGCAACATGTTTCTTCTCTTGAGTAAGCACAGCCCCTATGCCATGGCCACTGGCATCACACTCTACCTCAAAGAGTTTGTTAAAATCTGGTAGAACCAATATTGGAGATTTACACAATAGCTCCTTGATCAGATTGAAGGACCTTTCAGCCTTCTCATTCCACTTGAACTGTCCCTTCTTCATGCACTCAGTAATAGGGACCATGATTGAACTAAACCCTTGTATGAACCTCCTATAGAAAGATGCTAACCCATGAAAACTTCTAACATCAGTAACAGTTTGAGGAAGGGGCCATTCCTTGATTGCTTGCGCCTTCTCAGGATCAACTGCTACTCCTTTCTTAGAGATGATGAACCCAAGGAAGTAAACCTCAGGCTGCATGAAGGTGCATTTCTCTAGTTTGCCATACAACTTGTTCTCTATTAAGACCTCAAACAACAACTTCAGATGCCGCAAATGTTCTCCCCTAGTTGAACTGTAAATAAGAATGTCATCAAAGTAAACCACCACACAATTGCCTAAGTAGGGCCTTAGGACCTCTGTCATCAACCTCATGAAGGTACTAGCGGCATTAGACAACCCAAAAGGCATCACCAACCATTCATAGAGCCCATGTTTAGTCTTGAAAGTTGTCTTCCATTCATCCCCTGCTCTTATCCTCACTTGGTGGTAGCCCTGCCTCAGATCAATCTTAGTGAATACTTGAGCCCCACTTAACTCATCCAGAATATCATTAAGTCTAGGTATGGGGAACCTATACTTGATGGTAATGTTGTTGATGGCCCTACTATCAATACACATACGGGAAGTCCCATCCTTCTTTGGCACAAGCAAGGCTGGTACAGCACAAGGGCTGAGGGATTCCCTAACATAGCCCTTGTTGAGCAGCTCACCTACTTGAAGTTGGAGCTCTTGTGTAGCCTTAGGATCACTCCTGTAAGCTGGCTTGTTGGGTAAGATAGCTCCAGGCACTAGGGCAATGTGGTGTTCTATTCCTCTAAGTGGTGGCAGTCCACTAGGGAGCTTGATGCGCAGTTTGTCGTCGGGACGATGTGGATGCAGCCTTGTTTGGATGTTGATAGGCTGAACTAGAGGTGCTTGTATTGCCCGGTGGAGGGCCTTGATGAAACTGAGCTTGATATGGTTGCTTGTAGGGTTGTTGAAAGCTCTGACCATAAGGAGAGCTTTGCTGATAGTTATGGAATGCAGCAACCTGCTCTTGAGTGCCCTGACATGTGTAGATCGTGTGCCCATATAATCCACATGCATTATAGATCATAGGCAATGGCGAGGACTGCACTCCACCGATCGGTGGGATGGGTGTGCCGATCGGTGGAGTGCTGTCCATCTTCAGACTTGCTAGTTGTGCTGTCAAATCTGCAATTTGTGATGTCACGCTATCCTGAAAAAATGTCTCACCACTCACTGCTGCAACACTAGTGTAGGATGATTGTACATACGATATGCTATGATTAGCCATTTGCTCAATCACATTCCTAGCTTCATCAACCTCCACCGAGTCAAACCTCCCATTTGCTGCGGAGTCTAATATCCTCCTTGAGTCTGTATTGAGGGAGTTGTAGAAAGTCATGGCGATGTACCCCTTAGTAAACCCATGATGAGGGCATTGCCTTTCTAGGCCCTTGAATCTTTCCCATGCGTCATATAGAGACTCATTCACCTTTTGTCTGAACCCAGTGATTTGCATCCTAAGGTTAGCGGTACCTCCGGAGGGAAGAATTTCCTGTAGAAAGCTAGCACAAGTGTATCCCACGCGTTGCTCTCTGTCACACTAAGAGTTTGCAGCCAAGATGAAGCCTTGTCCTTCAAAGAATGCGGGAACATCATTCATTTTATTTGGTCTTGGGTCACACCCTCATCGATAATCATTGCGCACAAGTCGCAAAATTTGTTGATGTGAATAGCCGGGTCTTCATTCATCCCTCCTCCGAATTGCTCTTTTCGAACCAAGTTGTAAAATGATGGATCTATTTTGAACTTGGTAGCTGTGAGGTTCGGATTGAGAGTCCCAGTTGGAACTTGAGCAGCCGTAGGCAGCCCTTCATCCGAAAGCTTCGGCAGGGTCCTTCTTGGTGGTGATGTAGGTAGTGTGGATGCGGGTGATGATGAAGATGATGACAATTGCTCACTAATAGTCTTTGCAAGTCTTTGATTCTTGCGGAGGGTCCTTTCTGGTTCAGGATCGAATGTAAGTAGGATCCCAGAACGTCTCCTGTGCATAAAAACTTAGAGAAAGCAGTCAGAAAGCAAGGGCACCGATCGGTGGAGTGGGTGTGACCGATCGGTGTAGAGGTAAAACTGAACCTAAAGACCCTAAAAATCAATTTGAAACTATTGCCTCCCCGGCAACGGCGCCATTTTGATGCGCAGTTTGTCGTCGGGACTGCTATCAAACAATATTTATAAGCCAACAATACTAGCTAATGAAGCTAGTGGTAAGTCGGGTGTCGAATTCACAGGGAGGACTATTGTTTAAACGGATGTAGGGTGTTTAGTGTTCAATTCTATGGTGTTTACAGTTTTGAGGGGTTGAGTTTAGAGAGAAACAAAATCTAAATGATAAACAAAAGGTCAAGCTTAATAACTAACAAATACTAAATGAAAGGAAATGTAAGTTCAATAGAGAATAAAACTAGGGTATGACGGGACTATCAATGTTGACTCGGGAAATGGGTGTCAAGGTAATGTATAAGTCTCGGGTGGTAAACTATGTTACTTTGTAGGTCTCGACAGCCACCACCTATTTGAGTTTGGTCGTCTATGCCTATATTACTTGGTCGGTCTCAATAGGCTTATACTACGGCGTGAGTCAAGAGTCGTCACTATCAACTAACGCGATGAAACAAACAAAGAGGCTATGCAAAACAGTTTAATCAACAAGTCATTGCCCTAATCAATATCGATTCGTCCCTAACCCTAGTGTGGAATTTAGCTACTCATGGTGATAGATATTAAGCAAAACAAGAAGACACAGGATGGTATGGCAAGATTCATGGTCGAGAAACGTACAAACATGAACGAAAATGACAGAAAACGAAATAAAACTGAATCAGAACCTGAATTAGGGCAAAAACAAGGAGGATGCCGATCGGTATAAGGCTATGCCGATCGATATAGTGTTGTAAACGAACGAAAACTTAAAACTAATCGACTAAAATGTAAAACAATAATCTAAAATGGTGTTTTAGAGCGGAAACTCGATCCGTGACAAGGGATCTTGCGTCTAGGGAGAGATACCCCCTCACTCTCTTCACTTCTCCTTCATATAGAGCTAGGTTTTCTCTTTTGGGCTTCGATGTTTCTTCTGAGTGACTTGGGCTTCGGAAAGCTTCGGTCCCGTTGCTCAATAGCTTGCCCAGTAGATTAGAGAGGTAGAAAACGAAAGTGGGCTTGTCATGGCCGATCGGTGGAGAGGCCCTCAAGTGCCCCACCGATCGGAGTGGGCTTCATTTCCTCTCCCTCTATCTTCATTTCATAGTCCAAGCCAGGTGCCAGGCCCTTAGGTAGATCTGGGCCTGTTTGTAATGTACACGGGGCTTATAAGAGAGTGTTACTGGATCCAAGAAGTGTGTGACGATCGGTGTCCTGGCCCACCGATCGGTGTGGGCTGGTTCTTGGGTTTTGTTTGCTTGCTGAGCTTCCGAAACGAGTTGTTCTGTTCATTGAAAGGCTGGTCTATAGTCCTTTGTCCTTTGCATGTCCAAATATGCTCCCGATCGCACCTAGAATGTGTCTAACCTGCAAATAGGAGACTAAACATACCAAAGTAGCAAATACGGGGCATATGACATGAAATCGGCTCAAATGAGCTATAAGTAAGACTGAAATGGGGGCGAATAAGTGTGTAAATGTGCATATAAAATATGCACATCAAACTCCCCCAAACCAAACCTTTACTTGTCCTCAAGTAAACATAAACCAAAGCACACTTAATGACCACGGTAAGAGATAACGACTCTGGACACTCCTGCTTTCTGTTCATCCAAACTATGGCTTTCACAAATAGATAAGAACAAGTGCACAAGAGTCGACCTTCAAAACAGGTCTTATACATGCCTAAATTTCAATGTTCTTCATGAATAACGCAAGACCTTGCAAACGAGCTCAAAAGTAGAGACTCAACAAGCACACTCAATAACATGATCCAAGTTCGTAAATAATACTCGTAGTACTAAAAGTTCTCAAGGTATGCTGGGCACAAGGTTGTAATGGGGCTATGTTCAATAGGTGAAAGATGGGTGCGTGCTAACGCGTATGGGAGTGTGGGGCTCAAAAAACTGGTGGTTGCGCTACCACTAATGAAAAGACCCAGACGACCATAACATTAACCAATACCGATCATAGGCAAAAATTCGAATCTCTTGACATTATCATAACTTCGGTTTCACACAATAGGAATTCACATTTACGTATTGATAGCACCATTTTGGAACTGCTACCTTCACAATAGATCTCAGTACTTCACTTTATTGTTTGGAAACTCAACTTTCGATCACTATTCTTGCTGTATAACTTGCTATGAAGCTGAATTATTCTCCAGACATTCATATAACACTGAAACAGGCCAAAAAAAGGGGCCCACCGATCGTCATACTACCTTCACCGATCGGTGTACTAGGCCACACCGATAGGTATCAGCTCAAAAACTTCAAAAATCAGGCCCTTTTCTTCATTTGACACGTTTTCGTGACATAACTCTCCTATACGCAACCATTACAGTCTGGGTAGGATGTTTTTACGATGTAGTTCATAATTTGTAAGGTTGTAACCAAGGTAGTCAATATAGTCTTGTGAAACGTGGTCAATAAAGAGTGGATCCTACATCTAAAGGGACGAATCAAGGCAATTTGGCTTAGTGGAGTTCAAATTTAAGTGAATGCCCGGTCCGCGGACCTAGGGTGCATACCTTCGGAAACTACAACGAGTCAATATTCACACTTATGAATCAAGCACGAGCATACAGGTTAAGAATTACAGTACGTCATTGAGAAGCATTTCGATACAAAGTAGATTCACATCAAACAAGTCAATTTAGACATGTTAGACTCGTTAATCCAATCTAATCTCAATATGTCATATCATATAAGTTAGGCCACAGTTGAGATGAATTAAGCTAAGTGTATATATCTTCATCGTCGTTTTGCACATCTCGAACCATTACACACACATAAGCAGTTCTTAAAATTTTTATTTTCACGTATGAACATGCAACTGCTTATAGTACATATGAATGAAGCACATATGAAGCACACAACCAAAACCCTCCCCCAAACCAAACTCGTCATTGTCCTCAATTGACGAAAATCGGTGCAAAGGTGGTTAAAGGAGAATGGGGAATGCAGGTGAGAGTGAAAGTGGAGAGGGTAGACTTACAGAATGAGTGAGAGTTCCCCCAAACCGGTTCAAAGCAAGGCGGTGAATGGTGAACAGGTCCTCACCATCCCGAGCTATCATCAGCTAGACGGCTCCGTCATTACCTGTAGCATTACAAAACAGGAGGAAAAATGTCTCTCTCGCTCTCATCTCACACAATGTTCAAAGTTACAAATTGCAAATTGTCCAAAACTAAAACAAACCAAAAAACAAAATTGTTCAAAATGAAAAATAGTCCAACTAAAAACAAAAAAAAATGTCTCAAAGTCTAAGTATATGTCAAATAATCGGGTCGCTGTATGACCCTCCATCAGAAGTGTCTCCAAAATCATCTTGGAGGACTGCGAGTTGCCATGGTGTACTATAAGAAGGTTGATTTCTCCAGAAATTTCGCGGCATCCCATACATCGGCTCTCCGCTCAAACTCTTGCCCTCGAATCCTTTCGAATAGCTACTCAAATTGCGACATGCGAAAGATGGGACAGAGCAAACAGACTCCACAGGGTCTCCAGAATAGTGAGACGGAGCCATAAAATCAGTAATAACACAGCTAGACTCCACAACACAGCTCACAGGGGTTTTCAGGCCTACCACCGATCGGTGGAACCCTTGATGACGATCGGTGTGGGTGGTATGACAATCGGTGGGGGGTACCTCACCGATCGGTGTGAGTGTGCTCTGGCCATTTTGGCCCTTGTTCTGGCCTGTGGTGGTCTGTGTCAGGTCTGAGGGGGTCTGAACTGTCTGGTACTGTTCCTTAATCAACGAATTAGACTGAACAACCAAGGGGGAACGGGGTGTAGCTGAAGGTTTAAACACAAGGAGTTCACCCCCCACCTTAAAGGTTAAAGTTCGTTTACCAACATCGATTATTGCGCCAGTCGTATGTAAGAAGGGTCTCCCTAAAATGATGGGGATGTTAGCATCCTCGGGAATGTCTAACACCACAAAGTCTACTGGTATAAAGAACCCTCCAATCTGTACTGGGACGTCCTCTAGCACCCCTAATGGTCGTGAAATGATCCTATCCGCCATTTGAATGGTCATATTCGAGCTTTTAAACTGAGTCAATCCGACTTTCTTAGCTAGAGATAGGGGTAGGACACTCACACTAGCGCCAAGGTCACATAAAGCATTATCTATATTAAGGGCGCCTATGGTACATGGGATGCTGAAACTACCGGGGTCACCTAGTTTAGGTGGAGAATTGCTCAATTGAGGTGCACTACACCTTTCTGTGAGAGCAATTGTCTCTACCTGGGGCAATGCTTTCTTCCGGTTCAAGAGGTCTTTGAGGAACTTGGTGTAAGAAGGTACTTGTAAAACTAGATCAAGAAATGGAATAGTAATATTAAGTTTAGCAAGTACCTCTTTAAATTTTCCAAATTGTTCCTCGAAAGGGGACTTCTGCTTGAGACGCCTCGGGAATGGCAGCTTAACCTCAGTTCCAGCATTTCCAGCTATCAAGTCCTTCTCCAGACCTTCCCCAGAGCTCTCTCCAGCACCTGTTAGACCCCCATGACGATCGGTGGTGGGGTCCACCGATCGGTGTAATGCTCCGTTTTTGCCCCTGCTTGTTTCTGTTTCATATTCTGGTTCACCCTTGTCTCTGACTTTCTTCTTTTCAACCCTTGGCATGGAAAGACTGTCATAGTTAACTCAACTCCGAAGATGAATAGCATTAAGAGTGTGAGTTGGGTGGTTGGGTTGTGGAGGCAATTAGCTTTGTTGCCTTTGAGCTTGCGAGGCGGCCAGCTGGGCTATTTGAATCTCCAAATTCTTGATGGCGCTAGACTTTTCTTGGTCACTTTTAGCCACTTGAGCCACTTGAGCAATAAGGTGCTCTTGGATTTTCAGAACCCCTTGCAACATGCTTCGTAGATCATTCATGTCGGTAAAAGTGGGTGACTTGTAAGGTTGTGGTGACGATGTGGATGCAGCCTTGTTTGGATGTTGATAGGCTGAACTAGAGGTGCTTGTATTGCCCGGTGGAGGGCCTTGATGAAACTTAGCTTGATATGGTTGCTTGTAGAGTTGTTGAAAGCTCTGACCATAAGGAGAGCTTTGCTGATAGTTATGGAATGCAGCAACCTGCTCTTGAGTGCCCTGACCTGTGTAGATCGTGTGCCCATATAATCCACATGCATTACAGATCATAGGCAATGGCGAGGACTGCACTCCACCGATCGGTGGGACGGGTGTGCCGATCGGTGGAGTGCTGTCCATCTTCAGACTTGCTAGTTGTGCTGTCAAATCTGCAATTTGTGATGTCACGCTATCCTGGAAAAATGTCTCACCACTCACTGCTGCAACACTAGTGTAGGATGATTGTACATACGATATGCTATGATTAGCCATTTTCTCAATCACATTCCTAGCTTCATCAACCTCCACCGAGTCAAACCTCCCATTTGCTGCGGAGTCTAATATCCTCCTTGAGTCTGTATTGAGGGAGTTGTAGAAAGTCATGGCGATGTACCCCTTAGTAAACCCATGATGAGGGCATTGCCTTTCTAGGCCCTTGAATCTTTCCCATGCGTCATATAGAGACTCATTCACCTTTTGTCTGAACCCAGTGATTTGCATCCTAAGGTTAGCGGTACGCTCCGGAGGGAAGAATTTCCTGTAGAAAGCTAGCACAAGTGTATCCCACGCGTTGCTCTCTGTCACACTAAGAGTTTGCAGCCAAGATGAAGCCTTGTCCTTCAAAGAATGCGGGAACATCATTCGTTTTATTTGGTCTTGGGTCACACCCTCATCGATAATCATTGCGCACAAGTCGCAAAATTTGTTGATGTGAATAGCCGGGTCTTCATTCATCCCTCCTCCGAATTGCTCTTTTCGAACCAAGTTGTAAAATGATGGATCTATTTTGAACTTGGTAGCTGTGAGGTTCGGATTGAGAGTCCCAGTTGGAACTTGAGCAGCCGTAGGCAGCCCTTCATCCGAAAGCTTCGGCATGGTCCTTCTTGGTGGTGATGTAGGTGGTGTGGATGCGGGTGATGATGAAAATGATGACAATTGCTCACTAATAGTCTCTGCAAGTCTTTGATTCTTGCGCAGGGTCCTTTATGGTTCAGGATCGAATGTAAGTAGGATCCCAGAACGTCTCCTGTGCATAAAAACTTAGAGAAAGCAGTCAGAAAGCAAGGGCACCGATCGGTGGAGTGGGTCTGACCGATCGGTGTAGAGGTAAAACTGAACCTAAAGACCCTAAAAATTCATGGTCGAGAAACGTACAAACATGAACGAAAATGACAGAAAACGAAATAAAACTGAATCAGAACCTGAATTAGGGCAAAAACAAGGAGGATGCCGATCGGTATAAGGCTATGCCGATCGATATAGTATTGTAAACGAACGAAAACTTAAAACTAATCGACTAAAATGTAAAACAATAATCTAAAATGGTGTTTTAGAGCGGAAACTCGATCCGTGACAAGGGATCTTGCGTCTAGGGAGAGATACCCCCTCACTCTCTTCACTTCTCCTTCATATAGAGCTAGGTTTTCTCTTTTGGGCTTCGATGTTTCTTCTGAGTGACTTGGGCTTCGGAAAGCTTCGGTCCCGTTGCTCAATAGCTTGCCCAGTAGATTAGAGAGGTAGAAAACGAAAGTGGGCTTGTCATGGCCGATCGGTGGAGAGGCCCTCAAGTGCCCCACCGATCGGAGTGGGCTTCATTTCCTCTCCCTCTGTCTTCATTTCATAGTCCAAGCCAGGTGCCAGGCCCTTAGGTAGATCTGGGCCTGTTTGTAATGTACACGGGGCTTATAAGAGAGTGTTACTGGCTCCAAGAAGTGTGTGACGATCGGTGTCCTGGCCCACCGATCGGTGTGGGCTGGTTCTTGGGTTTTGTTTGCTTGCTGAGCTTCCGAAACGAGTTGTTCTGTTCATTGAAAGGCTGGTCTATAGTCTTTTGTCCTTTGCATGTCCAAATATGCTCCCGATCGCACCTAGAATGTGTCTAACCTGCAAATAGGAGACTAAACATACCAAAGTAGCAAATACGAGGCATATGACATGAAATCGGCTCAAATGAGCTATAAGTAAGACTGAAATGGGGGCGAATAAATGTGTAAATGTGCATATAAAATATGCACATCAGAGCTCAGTAGGAAAGACATCACCATAACTTTCTAGGATAGACTTGACCTCTTCAGGGATATCAATGATACTCATCCCAGTCTCCTTGGCAAGTAATATGTATACAGGTTGTAGCTCACTTAGCTCTTGTGCTATTTCTGACTCACTTATCAACATGACTTCCTTGGAAGCCTCACTCATGTGGTTTGGGTTGATCTTTAAAGCAGGTGGTAAAGGTGCCAGGGTGATTTTCTTCTTCCTATACTTAAAGGTGTAGGTGTTGTCCCTCCCATGGTGAATGGCATCCCTATCAAACTCCCATGGCCTCCCAAGCAAGAGGTGACATGCATCCATAGGCAGAACATCACAAAGACTTTCATCCACATACCCTTTACCAATTGAGAAAGGTACAACACATTGTTTATCCACCTTGATCTCAGCCCCTTTGTTTAGCCATCTGAGTTTGTAAGGTAGGGGGTGGTCCTTGGTGGGTAGAGCTAGCTTGTCTATCAGTGTTTTGGAGGCCACATTAGTGCAGCTTCCCCCATCAATAATGAGGTTACATACTCTACCCTTGATGGTACATCTGGTCCTAAAGATCTGGTGTCTTTGGTCCTCTTCCAAAGGTTGTGGTTGAGTATGCATTACCCTCCATGTTACCAAACTTAACCCTGCATCAGGCTCTATCAACTCCTCACTAGCCTCTACCTCAGGCTCTTCCATCTCTTCATCACAGACCAACACTTCATCATCTCCCCAATGGATTACTTCTAGGGTACTCAGAGCCCTTTTAGATGGACATTCTCTAGCAAAATGTCCATACCCTTGACATTGAAAACACTTTTTGAGAGGGGTAGTCTTCCTTTGGCCTGCCTCAATAGCCTTGCTTTTATCAGGGTTGAAAGGGGTCTTAATAGGAACCACAGGTTCTCCTATCTTGACTCCTACAAAGGGTTTGAAGGTGGGGGTTCTAGCAGGTGTTTTAGAAGCACTGGCCTTTCCCTTTCCCAATTTTTCTACCCTCAAAGACAAGTTGACAGCTTCCTCAAAGGAGTATATATTTTGTAGCCTAACTTTGCTAGCTATCCTTTCATCCAACCCTTCTAAGAACCTTGCTATCTTTTTTTCAGATTTCTCAACAACCTCACATTGCAATGTAAGTTGTTCAAAGTCCCTTAGATAGGACTCTACAGGTCTTTGGTCTTGCTTTAGGTGAGTAAGCTTAATGAACATGTCCTGAGTGTAGTCCCTAGAGACAAACTTAGCTCTCATTTTCTTTTTCAGTTTGAGCCATGACTTTACAGGTTCTTTCCCTTCCCTAACCCTCAAGGTTTTCATGTTTTCATACCAAAGTGAGGCATAGCCTTTTAGTTTCATGATAGCAACCTTAAAATCCTTTCTATCAGTGTATCCTTTAAACTCAAAGACTCTTTATACAGACCTTAGCCAATCTAGGAAATCATCAGGGTTCATGCTACCTAGAAAGTCAGGGATCTCTACCTTTATGTCTTTGTCCTGGTGTTTAAGAAGACTTTGATCTGAGCCATCTGAGTCTGACATTTCAAACTGATCTACAAGTTGCCTCCTCCTTCCTCCACCTTGTAGGAAAGGTGCTTCTCTTCCTCGACCTCTGCCTCCCCTTGTATCATTGTTCTGTTGGCCCTCTAGGAGTTCATTGACAGATCTAGAGACCTCCATTACAGTTCTGACAAGACCTTGAACTGTGTTTTCAAGACCTGTGATTCTCTCTTCACTCATGGTTGGATTTTGTATTTTTAATGTAGTTAGGTAGATGAACTCACAAACCAAAGCTCTGATAACCAATTTTCAATGAAATTATTCAGAAAGACAAGCTAAACAATGACAAATTGAACTAAGGTTAGACACTTTGCAATTGCTCTGTTTTTGTTGAACTGGTTGCTTAAAGAAAGAGATAGAACCTTAACCAAAGCACAAAGCCAATGGTTGAGGGTTGAACCGTGATCCCAGCACACAGCTAAGGGTCTAAGCTCACTTCCAAGCACAAAGCAAAGGAAGTTGTCTCAAGCACACAGCCAAGAGATGTTAACAGAAACAGGGTTTCAGTTTTATGTTTTACTTCAAATCTACCTTTCATTCATTAGGAAAAGGCCTTATATAGGCAAGGAGGTTACATCCTACTCGTTCAATACATCCTAGGGCCACAATTGGCTTACAAAAGAAACAGAAATAACAGCTACATTGTTCAGAATAAAGCAATAAAGTAGAAAAGCAGTTCTAATGGGACAATTTGCCTTAATTGGGTTGTTTAGGTTGAAACTGGTGGAGGAGTGGACTTGCAAGCTTGATTCTTGAGCTCAACTGAAGTGGGATGGATGCCAAAGGTCATGCTAAAAGGCCCTCGAGCTTGTTTGATCAAAACAGGAAAGTTTGATAGTGACATGTTAACTACTGCAAAAAGGACTGCAATCTGGACATTTTGGAGTTGTCCCTAGGCTAACTTTTTGTGTGTGCATTTCCTGGAAGAGAAGTCCTAGGAAAAGTTGTAGAGGACCTTCCCAAGGACTAAGGTTGATGGTTGGTTAGGCTTGTTTGAATGTGTGAGACCCCCATGGACCCTGCTTAAAAAGACTGTGACTGGCTGTTTTAGGCTGAGAGTTGTTATTGTTGTGTTGGGTTTGTTTTTCTGTTGGCTGTGTGTTGTTGTGGCTTAGTCTTGGAAAGTGGATGGCTAGGCTTTGTTCTGGTTGGTGTGGTGTTGTCTTAGCTGGCCTGAAGTGGTGGTTACTTGGTTTGAATAGGACATTGTCATAACTAGTCATGGTGTTGTCTGAATGGATGTTGTTGTCTTGATGTTGTTGATGTTGAGTCTTGTCTTGAGCTTGTGTCTTGTCTTGATCATATACTCCTGTTGCAAATTAAATACACAATTGAGTTGAAATTATATCTTTTTGTTTGTGAACAAACCCTTTCTTTAAACTTGCGAGTTTATTGAGTTATTCTTCCTTGCGAGGTTGAATTCGTGTTAGCTTGATATCTTGAGAGATTGAGAGTTTACACACGAGTTGGTCAAGTTGTCTTGCGAGATCACTTGTCTAATTCAAGTCTAAGTTGAGTGATCTTGCGAGATTGTCTTAACTAATTCATATCCCTTTTATTCGAGTTATCTTGCAAGAGTACTTGTCTAATTCAAGTTTTAGTTGTTAATCTTGCGAGATTCCACAACTAATCCATATCTTTTTATATTGTTTTCTTTCCGCTGCAAATTTTTACTTTGAAACGTAAAATAGTGTGATTTTTTTTTTACATCAATTTGGTATCAGAGCTTCGGCTCTTGATTTTCTTAAACCAAGATAGTCCTTGAATTTTTGGTGAAGTTGACATGGGTTTGAAGAAACCTAATCGTACATGGAATGAATGGGAGGAATTTCAGTTTTACTTATTATGCAAAGCGTTAAAAAGAGGAGTTGATTCTTTGTCATTCAGTCTTAAATAGCTTCAAAAATCATTTCAAACTTATGAACCAAAAAATATAGAAGAGGCAAGAATTGAAAATTTTGAAGTTATTCACGAAAAAAAAGAAGAGAGACATGTAGAAGACGTAGAGAAGATCATGTCTGACCTTATCCAATCGAACAGTACAAAAGACTGTGCAAATCCGAATGATGAAACAGACAAGGACAAAGGTGAATTTATCACATATATTGTTGAGCCATTAAGCGATGATGATCAAACATAAAATATGATTGATGATATACTATTTCTTCTGAAGATGAATCTCGAATAGAAGGTACTTCATTATTTGATCCTAACTTACCGGTTATTTTTGACGAAGAATTTGAAGAAGAAGTGGTGGGTCCCAAATTACACATACAAGTTGATTTTATTCTTGAAGATGAGATTGATACCAATGATATGCCTTATTATGAAGAACCGCATAAACAAGGGATTAATCATTATGAATTTGATTTCAAGAGTAATTATCAATCGCCACTTGATAAATACATTGATAAGAAGTTATATGGTGAGATTTATCAACGTTCTTTCTTATTAAAGTCTATTGTTGTGGTAGCTCGTGATATTCTTGTTATTTTGAGAAACATTTGTTTGGATTGTGCTACAATTTTGCATGGAAGGTGGTGGGATGGAAGGCACAATAAAGGGAGGCACGAGAAAAGAAAGCACAAGAAAAGATTGTACATAAGGATTTTTGCTTATGATTCTGGTTGCAACTACAAAACAAATAAGCCGAATAAGCATGAAGATTATATTGAGGATGATGAACTAAAGGAGTATTATGGTGTCTACTTTAATCAAAATATCTTCTCATTTGCTACATCATATGTATTTGATCCGCGAGGTTGTATGTCCGAGAATCGGGATGATTATTTTTGAAGAAGGGGAGAATGATACATGAGGGACATGGGTATATGTTCAAAATGCAAGTTTAAGTCACTCTTGAAAATTCAGTTTCGTTCCCTTCACTTTAAAGCTAAATATCTCACCATATATAGCTAATTTTGACGTTATTTCACCTAGAGATGAAATTACATGGTATTAGCTTTCCAACAAGTGGTCACAAGATTTATTTGGTTAAGTAACGAAGGAGATATGATCGTTTTAAGTTGAGCTGTCCAGATTATACGCGGATGACACAAAATGGACATGACATTCAAAACCAAGATGGAAGCTTGAATTAAATTGTTCTCAAGTTTACTTTCCTAAATAGAGTCTAGTTATTGTTTTCATAATTTGAATAAATTAGTGTGATGATCTTATTTCCTAATAAGGTAGTTTTCACAATGTTTCCGAAAATGGTCAGAAATTACAAAGAGGATAAGCGCATAATTTTATAAATAAGAATAAGAAGCACAAATGGTGAACCAAAGGTTGAGTGGAGTAATATACTACGCAATAATTAATGTAAGCAAAAGCAACAATAACCAATAATATTCCGAATGCATGACGACCTACTCGATCCGTAAATTGACATCTCAATATATATATATACATTCTGTACGCTTGACAACCTCCTCAATCCGCAAATCGGCATCTCAACATATCAATAATCACATCTCATATTGAAGATCTTATCAATGGCCGTATCAAACTTAATCATAGAAAGTCTTATCAAATGACAATAATCTCAACCTTCACGGATATGATTCCAACACAAATCACCACAATATAACATCATATAGATTAAGTAGAATTGAACCCTACCTTTTCGCAATTCCTTCAAATCACACACCTAGAACAAGCAAGTTCAAAACTGTTCCTCTACGAAACTGTTGCCTACAAACATATAATACTTCCAATCACTACTAGCACATATTATCTAACAATCGTTACTACATTTCTCAATTCCAAGGCTAGATTCAATCATTTAGGCATATGATGAGATAAATAAATCACTAGACTATTAAATAATTAAGTACAAAGCATACTAAGGCTTACCACTGAATAGTTGAATGGAAGATGAACTAACATCTTCTATATCCCCAATTCAATGGTTAAGTCTACTCAATTATGTTTAGATTTAGGTATTTGTGATTGTATGGCACTAAAGGCAAAATGGTTTAAAAGTTGATTAGGGATAGGATTAAATATGATTAATATAATTAGTCAAGTTTAGGAGTAATTAAGATAAGGTCATAAATTAATACTCAGAGTTGCGGAAATAAAAATCACCGTGAGGTGACAACGGACTCGTCTCGCCCGAGGCAAGGTTCGTGTCGGCCGAGAAGTGTGCATCTGGGCCGAAAAGGGTCTATCTCGACCGAGACAGGTCAACACTAGGTAAGGGTAAGTCGACCGACATAAAAAATTCGACACATGAACTTTACACCATAAGACACGTCGATCAACAAAGGCATATCGACGCAAGAACTTCTACACCAACACAAACCATCTCTCGACCGAGATCAAGGCCATCTCGACCGAGACAACCCTCCAATCGACTCCTAAGCTAAATATTCCACCAATTTGATCAAACACTATACTAAAACTTACTATGTAAATGGCAATTATTACAATCATCTCCCCTTAAAGGAACTTCATCTCTAAGTTCGCTCACGGACCATCAATACGCAACACAACCATGCAAAAGTGCCCACATACACACTACAACAAGCCACACCAATGTGCTAACCAATACTACTCATTCTATGATCACATAACATTTAAAACTTGAACAACTTAATAGTACACAATAGCAACAAATGGTCACACAAAAAGGACAAAAGTGCTTAGTATTACACCCTAACCCTCTATAATATAGGTTATGCCCTTGGAACCTTAGTCATACCTGGTCAAATAAATGAGGATATATTTCCTTCATTTCTTCTTCGGCCTCCCATGCTACCTCCTCAACATTGTGGCTTGAACACATACTTTGACCAATACCGTCTCACCATTGTGTGTTTTCCTTACCTTGCGATCACGAATATCCTTAGTTGTTTCACATAAGTCAAGGAATCATCCATCTCTACTGTCTAAGGCTCGATTACATGCGTATGGTCACTAACATACTTCCTCATCTATGACACCTAGAACACGTTATGGACCCTATCAACTCGATATCACTAGGTCTCAAATCAGCATAATTCTTTTAATGATCCTGAGACGCCCTCATCTTTTGTCTAATCACTTGCACTTGTTCGACCATATCTTGTATCATTTGGGGTCCCAAAATAGCCGCTTCGGATGCAACATCCCACGACTTCCTCCCATATAGAGCCTCAAAAGATGACATTCCAATACTAGCATGGTGGCTATTATTATACGAGAACTCAATCAAATCTAGCTTCTCCTCCCATGAACCCCCAAATTTCATGACACACGCCCTCAACATGTCCTACAAGGTCTGATAAGTCCTCTCAGTCTGCCCATCAGTAGCTGGATGGAAGGCCATGCTCATCTTCAACTGTGTACCCAAAGAATCCTGCAACTCTAGCGAAAACCGCAAAATGAAGCGTGAATCCCGGTCCGAAACAATATCCTAAGGCACACCATGCAATCTGTAAACATTCTTCCCATAAGCCAAAGCTAACTTTGTCTTACTCCATGTATCCTTCCTGGGAATGAAATAAGACGTCTTTGTGAGGTGATCCACTATCACCTAGATTGTATTATTTTCCTTATAGGTCCTCGGTAGACCTACTATGAAATCCATAGAAATGGACTCCTACTTCCATGTGTTTTCACCTTTCCCTACGTCCTCATGTGCCCTTCGTTCACCTATTGACAAGTTAAGCATTTAGAAACAAAGTCTGCGACTCCTTTTTTCATCCCAGGCCACCAGAACATCTTCTTTAAGTCTTCATACAATTTATCCCCACCAGGATGACAGAGTAAATAGTACAATTTGCCTAAGTCAGAATCTTTTTTCTCAACTCATCGCTCTCAGGCACACACCAGCTAACATCAACCTCACACTCCCATCACCATGGATCGAGTATCTACTCACCTCCGCTTTCTTTACACTCTCCTTCCACATCACAACTTTGGGATCCACTAGTTGTGTTTCTCTAATGTCTTCATAAAATCCAAGCTCCAATGTCAAATCACCCATCGCACTCCCTTTCATAATCATATGAATGCCCATTTCCTTTACTTCTTCTCGCAGTCTTAACCTCGATAAGGCCACACTCAACGAATGTACTATCTTTCTACTCAATACATCTGCCACTACATTTGCCTTTACCTCATGATACACTATCTCCATATCACAATCACCTATCAGTTCCAACCATCTCCTCTACCTAATGTTTAACTCTTACTAGGTATAAATATATTACAGGCTCTTATGGGCCGAAAACACCTTAAAGGTTTCCCCATAAAGATAGTCCTCCACAATTTCAAGGCAAACACCACTGCCCCTAGCTCCAAGACATGGGTTGGATAATTCTTCTCGTATGATTGCAACTATCTATCGCGAGGGATACGTTATTAGCCTACCATTCTGCATCAACATACACACTTACCCATTATTAGATGCATCAGTGTACGCCTCAAAGTTCTCACTCCTAACAGGTAAAGTCGGGATTGGCGCTGTAGTTTGGCGTTCTTGTAAGGTTTGAAATGACATCTCACAACTATCATCCCACTTAAACATATTTTCATTCTTATCAAACTAGTCATAGGCCTTGTTATCTTCGAAAATCCTTCACGAACCTTCTAAAGTACCCAGCCAATCCTAAACAATTCCTCACCTCAGCCACATTTTTCAGTCTCATCCAATTGGACACAACCTTAATCTTCCATGGGTCCACTAACACTCCCTCCTTAGACAAAACATGACCAAAAAATGTCACTTTCTAAAGCCAAAACTCACATTTACTCAATTTATCATATAATTGATTCTCCCTTACAGCTTGCAACACAACTCTCATATGCTCTTCATACTCCTCCCTTGTCTTAGAATACTTTAATATGTCATCAATAAAGATAACGACAAAATGATCCAAATAGGGACTAAATACCCGGTTCATCAGATCCATAAACACCGACAGTGCATTAGTTAACCCAAATGGAGGCATAACAACAAATTCGTAGTTCCCATATGGAGTCCTATAAGCTGTATAAGGTATATTCTCAACCTTTATCCTCAACTGGTGGTATCGCGACCTCAACTTAATTTTAGAAAAGACATCCGCACCACTTAATTGGTCAAACAAATCGTCAATATGAGGTAATGGATATTTATTCTTAATCCTCACATTATTCAATTCCATGTAGTCAACGCACAACCTCAAGCTCTTATCTTTCTTTTTGACAAACAAGACATGTGCTCCCCACGGTGAAACACTCATTTTAATGTATCCCTTGTCTAATAATTCCTCTAACTGGTTCTTTAACTCCTATATTTCCTTTGGTCCCATACAATAAGTGGCTTTTGGAATAGGTCATGTCCCAGGTTTCAGCTCCACACTAAAGTCTACCTCTCTTATAGGTGGCAATCCATGAATGTCGTCATGAAAAATATCATGAAACTCGCTCACCACGGTTATATCTCTGGCACCCAACCCTTCCCCACGGGTTTCTCTCACATGGCATAGGATCAGTTGACCTCCCTTCCTCAAATAAACTTTTAATGTAATCATGTTAATCAACTTCACCTTAGGCTTTACTATAACCCCTTATAAGAAACTATCACACCCTTTGTTCCCCTTAAATACATTTTCTTTTGATAACAGTCTATATTGGCTCAGTGTATTCCCAACCAATCCCTCCCTAGTATTATCTCAAATCCCCCTGGCAAAAAATCTATCAGGTTCACTGGTTACCTCCCCCACAATCATTGGAATATTTCTATACAATTTAGTACAAGTTATAGACTCCCCAGATGGTATTTCCACTTCATCTTTTACTAAATCATAATCTGCAAGTTTTAAGGTCTTAGCATTATTAGTAGATATAAATGAGTGGGTGGCCCCCGAATCAAACATAACATAAGAAGGCTTAAAATTAACTAGAAATGCACATGCAAGCACATGAGCATCCCCCTCTGCAGCCTCTTTTCCCCATTATAAACAGCTTCCCACTAGACTTTTCACCACCCTGAACTGTGCTAGCTGAGGTAGTCGGCTTCCCATTGTTGTTCTGATTCACCCATTGTTTTCCCTTTGACAAGACCCTCTCTCATTATTGTTGTTGTAACTACTATTGTAGCTTCTAGGGAAGTTGTTGTTCTAGCTTCATTGGTTACTCCGCGACCCCGAGTAATGGCTGCCTCAAGAACTGGGAGCTTGGGTTTGATAGTTCTCATGAGTCCCTCCTCTATTCCCATTCCTCGGCACACACCTACACTCAAAAGCTCTGGGACATAGCTTGTCAGAGTTATAACAGAGCAATGGAGCCGCCCTAATCGATCCTTGACCTCCACTCCCACATGTTCTTGATCCCCTTACATATCCCATTCCTCCAGTCGAGTATGATTTTAACTAATGATAGGTAATTTTCTTGCTACTCTCATTTCCCTCGCTCACCGATTCCTAATTCTTCTTATCTGCCTTTGCCTTCTACATGTCTTTGGTCATTTCAGGTAGTCAGTCAGCATACCCAGGCCAGACTAAAAGTACACCTCTCTCACTATCTATTCTTATTTGGATACCCGACAGGTAGCATCTTCAGAATGTCCTAAGTCAGTCCCTTCTCAAAACCGCACTGTTAAGATCTTATCGCTCATCTTCAAATCAGCTACATAAGTTGACAGCTCCATGAATTGATTGTGGTATACCTCCAATGGCATATCCTCTGTGTTCTTGAACTGGTTGAACTTTTTCTGCATCTTGGTACGACCATAGTCCGACACAAACTCATTTCTCATCGTCTCCTTAAAGCCTTCCCAATCCACCACCTCACTATTCTCCACTTCCTTATAATATTTTTCTATCTTTTCCTTGTTATGGCTCCAACACAACCCCGCCTTTCACCTTAGCTAAAAGGTTTCATGGTCTGCCTCTATTTCTAGTAGACACTGCAATGCCTATGTTTTCAAACTCTCTCATCCAATCATCTAGTAGTGATGGTACACCAACCCCTTTATATTTTGTGGGTTGATGCCTGGCTATCGTCGTATTCATCCTCGTAGCATCGATTATAGTCTTCATAGGTTTGTTGGTGTTTTGTAACGCCACAGTCAATGCCACATTCATCTCCAACAGCCTCTCAATCTCCTCAGGTGTAATGTTAGCAGTCGCAGATAACGAAGAAACTCCCTTTGGCTATAGATCTTTTCAAAAATACGAAACCAACATAAGCATAAGAGCATATTACTCATTACGAGCGAAATAAAAAATGAAACAATCCCCTTCGTGAGGTTGCTCTATAGAGCCAAATAGAGTTTTTCGATCGAGCATACCTATCTTGACCAAGCCCAGTGCTATTTCCACCGAGACGTTCTCCATTTCTACTAAGATTGGTCTTGGTCGATCGGGACATTTTACAATTAGGTTGACACAACATTAATACAATACTCGTTTTCAGTGTTATCACTTTTGATCATACGCTTGGCAAGCATTATCAGCCACGTACACATTATATATTTACAATTAAACATTCATTACCGCCAGGTTATACTTCCAAATATCGTATTATTTATATCTTTCATATAATTCATGTTCCATCACATTATCATTGTTTCTCAATAGCTTGTACACTGCACACACATATCTCAATACACATGCATAAAAAACTTTAATCTCATATGCCTTCTCATTCATCACTTCATATCAACAATCTCATGTCTCATTATTTCAACCAAAGTTGCAACCAAATAACCACATCACAAATAGACCATCATTACGTTATCATTAGACTCCCCATAATTCATGGCATTAGTAAATCACATAGCATCACACCTTAACTACCCACGCTCTTTACACTAACTGGGTTTACGGTATAAAAACTGAAAAAGCCATGGTACGAATTAAGGACGTCTCCCTAACCGTACTAAGAGGGGCTCCTAACAGTTTTTATCCGGGGTTCATTTTATTAGACACCTATATTCATTCGGTTTATTTGTTGGCCTCTAAGATCATTAAGCTCTGATACCACTTTTTTAAAAACCCCATTTAACTAGAGGTAATACATATCAAAATATAACAATATGAGTATTTCAATATAAATATTTTAATCAAAATTATATAATCAAAGACCGTCTTACAAACCAATTGCCAAAGTATAATGAAATGATTACATAAGCGAAAGACTTATTTAAAAAATTGTACGATAAAATCTAATGGTGATGACTTCTCTAACTATCTCATCTAACTCGTCCCGCTCGCCCATTCACTGCAACTAGGTCACGCTTATTGCAAACCTGTATGACTCACTACTCACCAAATGGTCGGAAAATACCAAGAAGATCATCGCATGCATAAGTTTAGAAATAAGAAGAAGACGCACAAACTGTGAACCAAATGTAATAAGATGTATTAGTTTTGTAAAACTTTTGCTTTATTATTGGTCTTAGTGTGTCTGATCGAGACTTGGTGTTGGTTTGTTCTGAGTTGATATGTGATTGGTGGAGACCTTGTGTTTGGGATGTTGGGAGTTTCGTTAGAGGTCATAGAGTTTGGTTTGTTGTGTATGTTGGTGTCTTGTATTATGCTTTGAGGTAGGAATATGAGTTGTGAACTTCAAGTACAAAGTCCGTTCTTAAGGAAGGAAGACTGTAATACTCCGTATATCTGAGTACCTTGTACTCGCCTGAGTTAGGGTTAGTCGACTGAGTGGGATGTGTACTCGGCCGAGTAGGGTGTATTCGGCCGAGTAGGGTGTATTCGGCCGAGTAAGGTTAGCGTGTCAGTTAGACAGCCTTCTGCCTAGTTGGCACTCGGCCGAGTGAGTGTGCATTCGACCGAGTGCGGTGTACTCGACCAAGTGCTTATTAGACTCGATCGAGTGCACCGGTCTGTCAGTTTTTATCAGGAGGTTTGATTAAACATAATTAAGATGTTTTAAAATATATTTTCATCAGTTTACGTTTCATAATCAAGCTTTAAGTATTCTAAATTCTTTCAAAACCTCTCAACCATCCTTAATCATTCCAAGTCGGATCGGATTTACTTCTTGTCTTGTTGATTTCGTTGGTATGTAATTCAGTTATATGGTTATTGTTACTAAAAATTATTATGCATTTAAATCCTAATTGAATTGGGGAAAAAAGGGAAGAAGAGTTAGTATTGATTATATGTTGATTGCATGTTTAAGGAGGATACTTCGTAGAGGAAGATTCCTATTTGATTGATTGTGATTTGCTGCGGTTATGCGAATAAGGTAGGGTTTCCTACTCAGTACTGTGTATGTTAATCATTGTGATATGATGCATTATTGTGATATTGTTACTTGATTGATGACATGATGGAGTTCGGGTTTGGGGTTTGGGGTTTGGGGTTTGGAGTGGTTTCTTGGTTACTATTTTAGTGATCCATCGGGAGACGGATCACCCCTCGAGTTCGCCTCTCGCAGCTCTCCCGCTGTGAGAGGGATGTGCATATTAATGTTCCGGGAATTCTCACTACTGTGAGAGGGGCTGTCGATGTCCAGTGATGAGGTCTGGCATCAATATGTGGTTTTGCAGGTCGGGGATGGTAACTTAAGGCTGCTGAGGTGACCGGTGCGGTGGGCCTCCGGTTTCTCTTTCTCGATTGATTACTCTTACTGTCTTGTACATTGATCGGCTTATATCGCTACGACCCCATTACTGTTTTCTAAAACTGTTGTGATCCATTGAGGAATGGTGAGCAGGTGATCAGTAGGTAACTCGTTGAGCTCGCGTTGGGGAGTTGATGGGATCGCCACTGTTGAGTCCAAGCTACCGCAAGGATATCTAGAGTCTTAGACATTCACACTCATTAATCTTTATTTTGTCTTTGGATTATTGTTGTTGATACGATATGTTGTCTGGATTATAATAATCTAATTTGAGTTAACTATTGCTTTAATAAAATGTTCTATTACGATCTATTTGATATGTACTACCTCGGGCAATCGATATGGTAGCATCCTTATGTACTAAGGCGGCCTCGTAAGGCTCTTGGTAGATGGGGGTGTTACAAAGTGGTATCAGAACGACACTTTTGGAACCTAGAACCGGTGAACATAGGAGTGTCTAATAAAATGAATCCGGGCAGATTTTGTAGGGAGCTACCGCAAGGATTTGGGAGACGTCCTAAAATCGCAACTTTTCCCGCACAGCTCTTAGTCTCTAACAACGGAGAAGTTTTGGGACGTCTATGTGTGTGCGATATGAATACTATGATGATTGGTGAAACCAATATGAAGTGGTGATGAGTAATCATAAGAAAGTGATAAATTTGATATGAAATGGTGATGAGATATGAGTATGGCATGTGTTATATATATATATATATATATATATATATATATATATATATATATATATATAGATATATATATATAAGAATTGCATGATGAATATGACAAGTATGCGTTTATGTTGGCATGAGAATGTTATGTGGAATAATTGACATGAATGACGTAGGCGCATATTGCGACGGAATGTTGAGAAATGTGGAGAATGACATGTTTGAATGGGGTATGTTTTTGAGTTAATTCATATTGATATGTTGAGATGATGAGAACATGTAAATTTTTATGAGTTATATATGATCTTTTATGTGATATGAGGTATGTTGATGAGTGGTAATTGGTACGGTAATAAAAAGCTGACTTGTATGAAGTTTGATTTAGGAATTTTTGTCTTTAAACTGTCGTAAATTGAGTTATAGAAATGATATTGATATAGTTAAAAGTGAAGTTGGTAACTTGTTCTGTTACGATTCTAACGGTAGGTCATAAGCTGAAACCGAATTAGAATTGAGGGAGATATGCCCGTTTTACGAAAATTGGTCATTGTTAAGAAATCCGTCGCACTGGACCGAGTGCAGGGTACTCGACCGAGTGCACTTTGCACTTTGCACACAATCGAGTGTCTTAAATTTTTATTATTGGATGGTTACAGGAGCGTGTACTCAACTGAGTACAGTGTGTACTCGACCGGGTGCGCCGTACTGGACGGAGTACAGTGTGTACTCGATCGAGTTTCTTGTATTCGACCAAGTTTGTTGCACTCAACTGAATGGCGTCGCCACAGCGGGTGAATTATGAAATTGTTATGTCAATCTAGTGTTGTGTTAAGTTATGTAAGAAGTTGTCCCATATTTCGAATTTGTGTAAGCAAGTGTCGTCTTGGGGAGTGAGTTTGACGGATTCTCTAAGTGAATAATGTTTCCCAGGATTGTGTTGTTTTGTGAGAAATGTGTGTAGCTTATCTTGTTCACTTGAATTCTGTTCAATGTTTCATAAATCCAATTCAGATAAAACAAAGTATTGATATTTAGTCACACTAAAATAAAGAGTTCATATAAAACTCGAACAATGAATGCAATTAACATATATTTAAACATTGATACAATATTCAACTATTACATATCATATAATCTAGAGGAATTCAGGTTGTAACACCCGCAAATGTACCCTATTTTTATAGTAAAAATATTTTACGGATACTTTTCAGCGAAATTTTGGTTTTAGTTTAGAATTAAATTTCCCGAGTCGAATTTAGAATTTCCGAGTTCGTATTTGGATTTTACGCGAGATTTCAAGTGAATCATGTCTTAAGACGTCTTTGACTTTTCTTGACTTTTTCCACTTACTCCACTCATACTCCCTCATAAACCCTAACTTCCTCACAACTCAATCACCTTCTTCCTCACAAAGAAAACCCCAAAACCTAGCTTCCCTTTTTTATCCGTCTTAGAATCGTCATAACTCTTTCAATTCTCGTTCAAATTCACGTAAGTTCGTCTTATTCTTTCCCTCTCATCTTCCTCTATCCGTATTGGTAATAAAATTACCGTCTTTCTTGCTTTTTAAATTATCCGTCTTTCTCAAGGTGAATTATATTCATCTTTTATTAACTAATTGTAGGTGGTGACCTCCAAGATCCCGACAAAGACTACTTCTTGATTGAAGAGGACATTGACGCGGAGTAAAGACGCAAAAAGGTAACGGTGAAGGGTTACTCGATATCATTTACGTGTTTTATGTGTTTTTATGTTAGTAATCGTATTTAGAATAGGATTAGTAATCATAGGAATTGTGTTGTTGATGATAGTTGTTGTTAGTCGTTAATTGATATGAGAATTGATGGTTTGTGATGATAAATGAGGATTTTTGTTGTTGATAACATGTTGGGATTTGATCGTGCCTGAGTCCAGCGAAGGACGGTGGCAGTGTTGCTTGCTGCCAGTTTCCCAAGTCGACTGCTGTTTTCCTGCACTGACCCCTTTTCGTAAAATGATCATATCTCCTTCGTTACTTGCTTGTTTTGGGCTTGTGACATCCCGTTGGAACCGTAAGAGGATAATCTATCACCTCCATATAGAATTTCTGCATTTTCATGTCTAGAACTCTAGATATGACTGTTTGAAGTGGACCCTTGTTTTAGTTGGTTTCCAAACAACGTTGTTTTGGAGAGGGGATCTATGTTTCTTATTTATGATGCTTCATAAACTTGTTCTAATGCTTATGTATCATAAATTGACTGATTTTTATCATAGTTAAATTTATATAATTCCCTATTCTCATGTTTTGTGACGGTTTTTGGTATGTCCCACTTTGAGTCGGTTTTACAAATGTTACGGTTTGAGCACTAATTTCCTATGTGCTTTGTACTCTCAATCCCTTGGCTACCTCCACGTTCATAAGGCTGGAATGTCGGAACGGGGATGTATCCTTACTGCTTAATTGCATGTGTTAGTGGGCATACGACGACGTTGTTGGGAGGCGAACGCTTTGCTTTGATCAACCCAGCCGTCAAATGTTTTGTGACGGTTTTTGGTATGTCCCACTTTCAGTCGGTTTTACAAATGTTACGGTTTGAGCATTAATTTCCTATGTGCTTTGTACTCTCATTCCCATGGCTACCTCCACGTTCGTAAGGCTGGAATGTCGGAACGGTGACATATCCTTACTGCTTAATTGCATGTCTTAGTGGGCATACAACGACGTTGTTGGGAGTCGAACGCTTTGCGTTGATCGACCAAGCCGTCTAATGTTGTGTACTTGCGAGGTGGTGTTATTTGCATGTAGCGTACCGCTTGTTATGAGACTTGTGCTCTTTTCCGCCTCTTTCGTGAATTATCGACCGAATTTGGGGTACTCGGCGTCTATGATTGACCGAGTCTTGGATGCGAAACGTTTATCGCATGTCGAATGGAAAATGTG
>JAIUZE010066480.1:0-29709 GCA_022085475.1 Heliosperma pusillum
TATGGTTAGTATGCTTAGGACTTGTGGTGTTGTTGTTGGTTGTTGTTAGTGGTTAATTGATATGTGAATTGATGGTTTGTTATGATAAATGAGGATTTTTGGTTGTTGATAACATGTTGGTTTTGATCGTTCCTGAATCCCCTGTGGGACGCAGGCTGCGTCGTAGGACGCAGGCTGCGTTAGGCGCGGCCGACAGTAATTTTCCAGCACTGACCTCTTTTCGTAAAATGATCATATATCCTTCGTTACTTGCTTTGTTTGAGCGTGTGACATCCCGTTGGAACCGTAAGAGGATAAGCTATCACCTCCATTTAGAATTTCTGCCTTTGCATGTCTAGAACTCTAGTTATGACCGTTTGAAGTGGACCCTTGTTTTCGTTGGGTTCCAAACAACGTTGTTTTGGAGAGGTGATCTATGTTTTTATTCATTATGCTTCATAAACTTGTTCTAATGCTTATGTATCTCGTATTGACTCATGTTTATCAGATTTAAACTAATATGATTCGCGATGGTTTTTGGTATGTTCCCACTTTGAGTCGGTTTTTACAAATGATACGGTTTGAGCACTATTTTGTCTTGTGCTTTGTACTCTCATTTCCTTGGCTACCTCCACGTTCGTAAGGCTGGAATGTCGGAACGAGGAGGTATCCTACTGCTTAATTGCATGTGTAGTGGGCATACGACAACGTTGTTGGGAGTTGAACGCATTGCGGTTATCGACCCGGCCGTCAAATGTTGTGTACTTGCGAGGTGGTGTTATTTGCATGTAGCGTACCGCTTGTTATGAGGCTTGTACTCTTTTCCGTCTCTTTCGTGAAGGTTGACCGAATTTGGGGTACTCGGCGTCTATGATTGACCGAGTCTTGGATGTGGAACGTCTTACCACATGTCGAATCGGGAAATGTCTTATCCCGAGAGTCTGGTCTGGCCAGGTTTAGACTAGGACCGTATTATTATCGTCGTCCTACCAGGAATAAATTAGTGTACATATACGAAATGTAATCGTGTATGCATTCAGGGAAACGTCTTATACCGTGGATGCCTTTTAATCATACTTGCCATGTACACGGTGCTAGTGCGTTTCATTTACCGTGAAAGATGTCGTCAATGTATTGGTATGTTTGGATGGATGATTACATGATTGATTATTCGTGATCATTGGGCGACTTGGCATGGTTTGTTTGTCGAGTCTCAATCTTATCAAACTTATACCGCTAACGGTGAGATGTAAGCCCTAGTGAGCGTATTTGGTTGCCTAAGAGTGTCTTCTCCGAGTCTATCTATAACATGATGGTTACGGATTGTACTTCATATGCTCTTATCATTATATATTGAATTGCCTATCTATCCTTATCGTATTTCACATGTATATCTATATATGCATGCTTCTACTTTGGTATTTCCTTTTATGTACGTTTAATGTGATATGGCTGGGAGAACCCGGAGTTACTCCCCACTGACTGTGGCGTTCATGTTTTTCATGGATGAACAGGTTGCTTGATTGGATGGCTTTTTGCTTGGTATTTTGGGTTCGGGTGTGAGCTAGCGGGCGTTGTCCCTGGATGAAACACCTCTAGACGTTATTTAGCTTGTTTGCTAATCACTTTTACTTTGATAACATTTGGAGAGACTACGTCTCTTGTTGTATTATATTTCGTACTTTGGTTTGTAATATTTGACACTCCTCGTATTTTCTTTCTTGCATGTATAAAGGTTTTTAAAATACCGTATTTCCGCAAATTAAATCACAGGCTTGTATGTTTTATTTCCGCATTCGCGAGTGTTGTCACACCCGAACCCAAAATACCAAGCAAAATGCCATCCATGCAAGCAACCTGTTCATCCATGAAAAACATGAACCCCACAATCAGTGGGGAGTAACTCCGGGTTCTCCCAGCCATATCACATTAAACGTACATAAAAGAAAATACAAAAGTAGAAGCATGCATATATAGATATACATGTGAAATACGATAAGGATAGATAGGCAATTCAATATATAATGATAAGAGCATATGAAGTACAAATCCGAATCCATCATGTTATACAAAGACTCGGGGAAGACACTCTTAGGCAACCGAATACGCTCACTAGGGCTTGCATCTCACCGTTAGCGGTATAAGTTTGATAAGATTGAGACTCGACAAACAAACCATGCCAAGTCATGTGAAGATCATAATTAATCAATCATATAATCATTCATCCAGAAATACAATACATTGACGACCTCTCTCACGGTAGATGAAACGCACTAGCACCGTGTACATGGCAAGAATAATTAAAATCGCATCCACGGGATGCCATTTCCCTGAACGCATACACGATGACATTTCGTATATGTAGACTAATTTCCTCCTGGTAGGACGACGATAATAATACGGTTCCTAGTCTAAACCTGACCAGACTCTCGGAATAAACGTGTTCCGATTCGACAAGCGATGACATTTTGCATCCAAGACTCGGTCAATCATAGAAGCCAAGTACCCCAAATTCGGTCGATAATTCATCAAAGATGCGGAAAAGAGCACAAGCATCAAAACAAGCAGTACGCTACATGCCAATGACACCACCTCGCAAGTATATAACATTTTACGGCCGGGTCGATCAACGCAAAGCGTTCACCTTCCAACAACGTTGTCATATGCCCTCTAACACATGCAATTAAGCAGTAAGGATACATCCCCGTTCCGACATTCCAGCCTTACGAACGTGCAGGTAGTTAAGGTAATGAGAGTACAAAGCACATAACAAAATAGTGCTCAAACCGTAACATTTGTAAAAACTGACTCAAAGTGGGACATACCAAAAACCGTCACAAAACATGTGATACAAGCGAATGGAAAATCAAATATTCAAAACATTAATAATCAAAGTTATTCCTTAAATTTATACGATAAGTGAACCATCGGAAATATTATAAACGAAAACGTAAATGAGAATTTCAAGGAAACTTCCAGCAGGTGCCAGCCGGTCAGGTGGACCGGCTGCCGGCCACCCGGCTGGTGCCATGTAACATATGAAAAACTTAATGAAAGATCAGTGTGTCCCAGCCGGTCAGGTGTACCTACTGCCGGCTACCCAGCTGGGACCAAGGGTATATGAAAAACCAAAGTCAAATAGAGGGGTGTCTCAGCCGGTCGACTGACCGGCTGCCGGTCGGCCGGCTGAGATCAATTTCATGCATCAACCATTACGTAACATCTAAAATATACAGCCACTACCCCAGCCGGTCAGCCGACCGGCTGCCGGTCGGCCGGCTGGGGTCATCAGTACACGAAAATGACATTTTCACTAAGGGTTCAATATTCAATCATCATCAACTATCATCATAATTCATCCATTCTCATATCAATTCTCAACAACAATAAGTATCATCATCAACACAATTTCTAAGCTTACCAGTCAGATTCTAAACGCTATTACTAACCTAGAAAACACATAAAACACGTAAATGATATCGAGTAACCCTTCACCGTTACCTTATTGCGTCTTCACTCCGCGTCAAGGTCCTCTTCAATCAAGAAGTAGTCTTTGTCGGGATCTTGAAGATCACCACCTACAAATAGTTAATAAAAGATGAATATAATTCACCTAGAGAAAGACGGAAAGTTTGAAAAGCGAGAAAGACGGTAATTTTATTACCAATACGGATAGAGGAAGATAAGAGGGGAAGAATAAGACGAACCTACGTGAATTTGAGCGAGAAATGAACGAGTTATGACGATTCTAAGCTTGGAAGAAATGGAAACTAGGTTTTTATGGGGGTTTTCTTAGTGAGGAAGAAAGAGTTGAGTTGTGTGAGTGAATTAGGTTATGAGGGAGTATATGTAGGGTAAGTGGAAAAAGTCAAGAAAAGTCAAAGACGTCTTAAGACGGGATTCACTTGAAATCTCGCGTAATATCCAAATACGAACTCGGAAATTCTAAATTCGACACGGGAAATTAAATTCTAAATTAAAACTAAATTTCGCTGAAAAGTATCCGTAAAATATTTTACTATAAAAATAGGGTACATTTGCGGGTGTTACATGGAGACTCTACCCGACATCCTAGGTTCCATAGGGATGTTAACCGTAGCAGAAGTTTAAGGAACCTCTTCCTCCATTGGTTGCTCGGTTGTTGGTTCTTGAATCTCTGACAGATCGAAGGTTGTATCACATGACTTATTCTCGAGAAACTCTTTCTCTAAGAACTTCGCACTAGCCGCAACAAAACCTCGATGTTCGGTAGGTGAATAGAAGTAATGACCAAACATTCCTTTTGGATAACCAATAAAGTATGTCTTGACCGATCGCGGGCCGAGCTTATCCTCGTGTCTCCACTTGACATAAGCCTCGCAGCCCCAAACCCGAATAAAGGACAAGTTAGGGAACCGTTCCCTTCCATAACTCATATGGAGTCTTGTCTACAGCTTTAGACGGACTTCGGTTAAGTATAAGAGCAGCTGACAAAAGAGCATAACCCCATAATGAATCAGGTACTACCGTGTGACTCATCATGGATCAAACCATATCAAGTAATGTTCGATTTCTCCGTTCGGACACACCATTTAATTGAGGTGTTCCAGGTGGAGTTAACTGTAATACTATGCCACAGTCTTTAAGGTGTTGATCAAACTCATTTGAAAGATATTCGCCACCACGATCTGAACGAAGTGCTTTAATCTTTCTTCCCAGTTGGTTTTCAACCTTATTCTGGTATTCCTTGAACTTTTCAAAGGACTCACTTTTATGCTTCATTAAGTAGACATATCTGTATCTACTCAAATCATCCGTGAAAGTGATAAAATATCTATAGCCGTCTCTTGCGTTTATTGACATAGGACCACATACATCAGTATGTATGAGTCCTAATAGGTCACTAGCGCGCATTCCAACACCTTTGGAGGAAATTCGAGTCATTTTACCGATAAGACATGATTCACACGTGCCAAATGATTCGTAATCAAATGGGGAGATAGTCCCATTGTCAATGAGCTTCTTTACACGTTTCTCATTTATGTGTCCCAAACGGCAGTGCCATAGATAAGTTTGATCTATGTCACCAACCTTTAATTTCTTATTATTCACATGCAATATTTCTGTGGTTTGATCTAAGATATAATTTCCATTCATGGAAACTGGTTTGCCATAAATCATTTCATTAAAAGAGAAAATACAGCTATTGTCCTTTATTGAAAATGAAAAACCGTCTTTATCTAGTACGGAAACAGAAATAATGTTCTTAGATAAACTGGGTACATAGCAACAATTATATAAATATAACTCAAAACCACTCGGGAGTTGGATTACATATGTTCCCACTGAAACTGCAGCAACTCTTGCTCCATTCCCCACTCGCAGGTCCACATCACCCTTTGCGAGAGGTGTGATATTTCTTAGGCCCTGCAAATGATTACACAGATGAGAACCACAACCTGTATCAAGTACCCAAGTTCCGAAACGTGCATGGTTAATCTCAATCATATGAATAAAAGATGACATACCAACAGGAGTGACGCGGCCGTCTTTTATGTCCTCACGGTACACGGGACAGTTCCTCCTCCAATGCCCAGTCTTGTGGCAATGGTGGCACTTCATGTTACTGTCCTTGCTCTTTGCCTTGCCTTGTGAGCCACTGATCTCACCAGGCCCACTCTTGCCGTTTCCTGACTTTTTAAACTTTGGCTTTCCTACAGCTAGATCGCCATGAGCATTGCCCTTACCTTTGCCCTTGTTGGAAATCATGAGAACATCTTGCTTCATACTCCCACTCAATTTCATATCATTCTCGGTCTGTACGAGAAGTGAGTGTAGCTGATGAAGACTTTTCTTTATATAATTCATATAGTAATTTGCCCTGAAAAGGGCAAAACCATCATGAAGTGAATGAAGCACACGGTCAATGACTATGCTCTCACTGATTTTGCAATCAAGTGCCTCCAGTTTCTCGACATTCTCAATCATATCAAGAATGTGTGGGCTAACCGGTTGGCCCTTCTGGAGTTTCGCCTCAAAGAAGCGACATGTATGCTCATAAGTAACGATCCTCGGTGCTTTTGAGAATTGGTTAGTGAGCGTGGTGAAAATCTTGTTTGCACCTTGGGCAATGAAGCGTCTTTGCAAATTGCTTTCCATTGCAAAGATGAGTACGTTCTTTATCGCACCCGCTTCCATAACGAAGTCACTATATTCAAGTGTCTCGTTAGCTCTCGCATTGGGGCCTGGGTTTGGCGGTATTGGCTCAGTCAAGTACTTGAGCTTACCGTCAGCAATGGCAGCATTCCGTAATGCCGCCTCCCAGTCTGCAAAGTTGGACCCGTCATTCTTCCGTCGCGTGGACTGATTCATGTGGTTCATAAAAGCTCTAAGCCAGGATTCGCGCGCGAGCGTGGCACTTGGCATAGGGGTATCATTATTTCCAGCCATTTGTTATATGCAGTATTATCAATATAAACGAGTTCTACACTGAAAAAGAAGAAAAAAAAAACATAATAAGCATACTCATCGATTTGAATTTAAGTCTAGTGCAAAATTTGTTTTAACGCAAAGACTCGAGCATTTATACAATTGACCTCTCTCAAGAATTATATAAATGATCCCAAGACTGAATTATCTGTAAATTGATAAGCCAACCTCTTGGCTAATTCTACCTTTAGAATTCTTGGTCGATAAATTTCTGTAAATTCTATCTTTAATCCATCATAATCAAGAGAAACTCATCGGACTATAATGTTGAGATAAAATAGGCCAGCACATACTACTTACCCAACGTAGAAGGGGTCATATGGAGAGCAAGGTCATATATGCCTACCGACGAAGAAGGGATTCATAGTAGTTTGGCCTATAAAGACTTGTCTCAATTTTAGGTTTCGAGGAAGATCCCATCAATTTTATTTTAATTCAATTTTAAGTGAACTAATATCTAGCATGCGAGAATGAATAAACTAAAATGATGGCTTAAATTCGAGTGACATCTTTATGTCCATGATAACTAACATTCAAACTAAATGAGTCAATTTTCATGCATTTTAGTAGTAGGTGGTTTGGTTTAGGCGGAATATGATGCACTAACTATCATGTGATGAAAAAGCAACAAGAACGAAAAAATAAATAAAAAAAACAAAACAGTTTTTTTTTCTTCCTTTTGGCAGCCACGATTTTTTTTTTTAAAATATACAATTTAATTTGATGTTACTAATATTTTCATGATCGGTACAAATTATCAACATCTAATCATTATTAAACATCGATACAAACTAGATGATTCAATTTAACAATTTAAAATGACTATCTAAATCCATGAATACCGAAAAATATATAGCGATGAACATTCAAATCGATTTCCATTTACATTTTAATTTAATCCTTATTAAATCAAAACAACTACAAATTCATCATGTTATCGTCTTAACTATTTAAAACAACAATTATAATGAATCAAAATGGAAAAACAAGGCAAAATTTTTTTTCTTTTTCTTTCGGCAACAGCAGCAAAAAAAACAACAAATTTTTTTTTTCTTTTCTCTATACTCGGCCGAAATCAAAAACAAAAAAATTAATATTTCTAATCTTATATTTAATCAATTAGGAAAAACATATAAAATAATTTCGTACCCTTGGCTCTGATACCACTTGTAAGAAATATCGGTATATTTCGTCATTAATTTACGGATTATAACGAAACTATAGTATATGAATTACGAGTCATAAATGAATTGCATAATATAAAATTATAGGAATTTAGAATTAACCTTTGGTCCTAGCAAATTTGGCCTATGAACAATATCCAAATCGATACTCTCCTAATTATTACACCCAAGATGCTCCGAGATATACCTTGCTTGTGCTAAAATTTTAGAGAAAAGTTACTGCTAATTTTTCCTTTTGTGTGATGATGAATGATAGAGAGAATTCGAGAGAAAAATCTGAATTTTTCTTTGTTCCCTTCTTCTGTTTCGTCCGGATGACTAGGGTAGTATAAGGAGCCACTAAGGAGGAGTGTTTTTCTTTTTACTAGTCTTGTTATTAGGGTTTTGACCAAGTAACAGTAAGAGAATAATAGGAGATCTTTTCTCTTATTTTTATCTCATTATTAACCGAAAAATAAGAGAAGAAAAAGACTATTTTCTCCTTCCTTTTTCGGTTATATTAGCATGTAATATAATATATATGTCAACTATAAATATCCGTATATTTATAATTTGCTAATTAAAAATAACATATTATGTTTAAGTACGAATTAAAAGTTTAATTCGTTTAAGCTTACATTATATACATTGATTAAATATAACGGTTTATATTCAATTACGAATTACATTTAATTCGTCTCAGCTAATATTATTTAATCGTTATTAAATAATCGTATCATCATTACATTGACTAACCTTTTAGTCATATCCATCGACTAACCTTTTAGTCATATAATAAGGCATCAATATGATTATATTATTCATATAATTACATCTCTCAGACACATCCTTTAGGTGTGACTTTTAGATACCAGTTGATCACCGCCATTAAAATGACAATAACGTCAAACTCCTAACAAGCCAACCGTTATCGATAAACGTTAATCAACTGATAAGAATACTAAGTATACCCTGTGAACTTGTAAGAGATTTATTCATGTTATCACACTAATTGTGGAGGACACTAGCTCCAACAGTAAATTTGTTGGAATTGAATATGTAGCTATAGAATTTGTGGTTGTTGATGAAGGTTGATGAAAGTTAATTTGTGTTGAAGATTATTGGGTTGTTGATGATGTTTTCGGGCATATGTAGTCCCAGCCGGCCGACCGGCCGCCGGTCAGCTGACCGGCTGGGAGTGTGGCTGATTTGAAAATGGTGTTTCGAAGTATTTTGGTATTATGTAAGTCTCAGCCGGCCGACCGGCTGCCAATCAGCCGACCGGCTGCCAGTCGGCCGACCGGCTGAGACACCCCTATCTTTCATCTTTTTCTCAAATGGTAAGTGGTCCCAGCAGGGTAGCCGGCTGCCGGTCCCCCTGACCGGCTTGGACATCCCTGTATATTTTATGGTTTTCAATTTTTGCTGAAGTGCCAGCCGGGTAGCCGGCGGCCGGTCACCTTGACCGGCTGGCACCACCTGAATTGTTCTTCTACTTGTTTCCTTATGTTCTCATTTATAATAGTTTGTACGGTTCGTTTATCGTATAAATTTACGTAATAGCATTAAATATTCATGTTTAGAATATATGATATCCCTTTCGCTTATATCGCATGTTTTCATGACGGTTTTTGATATAACCCCTTTGAGTCGGTTTTACCTATGTTTTGATTTGAGCACTAATCGTTAAGTGTTATGAACTCTCATTTCCCGGCTATACCTCCTTGCTCGTTAGACTGGAATGTCGGAACGAGGAGATGTATCCTTGATGCTTGTATGCATGTTTTAGTGGGGATATGACGACGTTGTTGGGAGGCGAAGGCAATGCGTTGATCTACCCGACCGTCAAATGTCGTATTTTTGAAAGGTGGTGTCATTGCATGTAGTGTACCCCTTGATTATGATTCTTGTGCTCTTTCCGCCTATTTCGTGTAGTTTAACCGAATTTGGGGTACTCGGCTTCTGTGTTTGACCGAGTCTTGGATGCGAAATATGTATCGCATGTCGAATCAGAATATATTTATTCCGAGAGTCTGGCCAGGTTTAGACTAGGACCGTATTATTATCGTCGGGGGGAAATGATTCTTTCATATACGAAATGTTTATCGTGTATGGTTGAGGGAAATGTTTATCCCGTGGACGTGTATTGATCATACTTACTATGTACATGGTGCAAGTGCGTGTCATTAACCGTGAGAGATTATGTTACCATATTCGTATGTTTGGATGGATGTTTATATGTTGACTATTTGTTACCGTTGGATGACTTGGCGTTGTTTATATGTCGAGTCTCTATCTTATCAAGTATATGCCACTAACGGTGAGATGTAAGCCCTAGTGAGTATGTAGTTGCCTAAGGGTGTCTTCCCCGAGACTGTCTATAATCTGATGCTTACAGTTTTGTACTTCATGCGCCTATATCTTAATATATTGAAATGCTTATTTATACTTCTCGTAATTCACACACACACACAGATATATATATATATATATATATATATATATATATATGTATGCTTCTACTTGTCTATTACCATTTAAGTATGTTATTTGTGATATGGCTGGGAGAACCCAGAGTTACTCCCCACTGACTGTGGCGTTCATGTTTCATGAATGTACATGTTGCTTGGCTGAATCTTCACTTGTTTTTGGGTTCGGGTGTGAGCTAGCGAGCGTTGGCCTCGACGATTCACCCAGAGACGTTCTTAGCTAGGTTTCTAAACAACTTTGATGTTTGATAACGTTTTGGGAGACTACGTCTGTTTGTGTAGTATATTATACTTTAGCGTGTAATTATTTGTCATTCCTCGTACTCTTCTTTTGGCATGTAAAAAGTTTCAAAACTATCGTATTTTTCCCTATATAAACTGCATGCTTGTTATGTTTTTTTTCCGCTATCCCGAGGGTTGTCACAGTTGGTATGAGAGCCTATGACGCTCCCGACGCACACACGTGAACCCTAAACTTAAATTACTTGACCTTGAAATAATAAATGAGAGATGGGTAGAAATTAAGGACTTTACTTGGTAGTCTCTTTGTTTATGCTAAGTGTTAGGATTAACCTTTTTTGTTTTTTTTATGTCTCACAAAGATGGTTAGACCTCGACTCGTAGAGAATGTCATTTTAGAGGCTCTTACTCAAGTTCTAAGGAATCAACAAGATGCGGCCAACCCTCAACGTAACCAAGTCCCTCCTCATAGAGAAGACCATCACCAAGGAGGTTATGCTTGGGTGGCTAGCCAAATTTCTAGGAGCAGGATTATGCCGTATGATGGAGAACCGGACCCTACCGAGCTCTCGGAGTGGTTTCTGGAGATGGAAAAGCAATTCGACTTGTATCAAGTTTGTGAAGAAGACAAGGTGAGGATTGCTAAACACTTTCTCGTGAGGGAAGCCGACAACTGGTGGTCAATTTCTATTCCCACCGCTATTCTTGAAATCAATTTCGATTGGGAATGTTTCTAGGCTCTCGTTGAGGACCGATTTTACCCCATGGAGCTCAAACAGCAAAGACTCAAAGAATTCATCGATTTCAAACAAGGCGACTTGACGGCTCAAGACTTCACCACTCAATTCAACAAGCTTGCTCATTTTGCAAACAAGACTCATCAAGGATGACGAAGACCGAGCTTTTTACTATCGTAATAAGCTTAGTGCCTTGCTTCAAAGTAAGGTAAGGAGGAGCTCTACTTCTTTCGGAGAGTTGTATGATGATTTCCTTTGGGCCGAAAACTCCATGAAGGCCATTAGAGGTGAAGCGAAGATGAAGAATCCCTCTCCTTTCCCCTCTTTTAATCCAAGGTCAAACTTCCATGACAAAAGACCTTTCTCTCCCTCTTATTCTGATGCTTATGCTAACAAGAGGCATTTCAATGCTCCCTCAAACGCCAATGCAAGAACACTTGTTCCTTATCACCCTCAAGCTAACCCAAATGCGGCTTCTAAGCCCAATGCTCCCCCTCAAGCTCGAGCTCAAGGACTAATTTGTGACGGTTGTAGGAAACCCGTTCATCCCGGAGTTGGATGCTATGGTAGGCCCCTCTTTTGCTTTTTCTGCAAGAAGCCGGGTAACCGCTTTCGTGAGTGCCCTGATCGTCAGACTTCCGCACCCGGTGCCAAAGCTAAAGGATCCATCTATGTACTCAGCCGAGCCGAAGCCGATGCTCACCCGGAGATCGTGACTGGTAGGTTCTCTTCCTTAGATCAACCTCGTTTTCCTTTTCCGCCTTCATCTTTTCCATCATATCGTAGTCATTTGATTATGCCTCCTAGCGTTCCTTGTATCATGTTCATCTTCCCTATTCTCTTGTGAGGTAGTTTTCTCATCAGCTAATGTAAAGAGTTAGTAGATGTGTTTTGAGGATGCATGAAATATGGTACTTACCTGCCCTATTGCGCCAGATTCATGTTTAGTTGATTATGAGGAATTGAGGATAAACTTAGGTTGAACCTCTCTTGGTGGTTTTAGACTTTGAAACTTGATGTTGCAATATCACTTTGAGGATCGAATTAAGCGTAATGATAGTTTGTTGTTGTTGCGGATTATAGTGATTGCTTTAAAGGTTATTGAGGAATTTATTGTCTTTAAATGTCGGACCCTGACAGGAATGTTTACTTTGTAGAATTTGGAGTTGGTGACCAAACTTGAGGAATATTTTCATAAGCGAAGTCCGTCGCATTTTAAGTTTTTTATTGAATCAAATGATTTGATTAATTGACGTAGCGCCATGTGTTTGGCAATATGTATGATTAGGAATTGGTACTCATTCTTTGCTTGAGGCATTGTGAATTGACTTTCGAGGATGAGAAGGTTCATTGTAAATTTAGGATAATGAGTTAGAAGTAAATTGAATCAAGGGAGTTTCATGGTAAGTCTCATTTACCTTGTAGTTGTTAGCGAACATGTTTCCCTAGATATAAATATTTTGTTGGTGGTTTCTAATAATAGTTTTGATGAAACTAAGAAGATTAGAGTACGTAATGAATCTTTCATGTGGATTGTTAGTTGTGGAGTCTTCCGTGCAGATGGACTTTAGTAGATACTAATTGGATTTGAAAAATTAGGTTAGTGGCTTGAAGTCTCGTGATTATGAAATATTTTTGTAGGAATCTAATGATTGAAAATGTTGAGTTGTAAATTGGGTAAACTGCATTCTCTTGAGGACTGGTTTATTCGCGAAGTTGGTGATGTCGAGTTGCGAGCGACCTTTGAATTATCTTGGATGAGAGATAGATTTGGATTTCATCCCTCCCTTTTCCCTCGAATTGACCCTTGCTCAAGTTGCTACTCTTCAATCCTTCCCCTTTTTGGTCCATTTTGCTCATTGGACGTACCTCTTAGTATCGTGATTTGTGATTTTGATGTTCGAGTCGCTCTATGTACGTGTAATGTCTTCTTATTTTGATTTTATCTCTGAGAAAACCTTCAAATTTCCATATTGTATTCCTAATTTAACTTTTCAAAGAAGTCTAAAGATGGATTTTGTACCCTCTCTTTGGAGAAAATAGATTTCTTTCGCTTTTATGTTTGGATTTTGCGTTTGGTTGAATGTTTGGACCTGTTATTGGAGACGTCTGGTAGCTAGTCCTGCCCTTACTAACGCTTGTTTGATTTTCGGTTTCACTATTTCGACATTGATTTGATCTGGATAATTAGAGCTCTCGTTCGCGACAGGCACTCTTGAGATCCGTAAATAAAGTTTCGCACTTATGAAAAATCTCCTTAAACCGTTTTCGAGAAGAACATCATTTCATAAATGTTTCCCTTGTAAAAGCTTTCGTGTTAATTTTGAAAACCGATTCTTGTCTTTGATACTTTTGTTTTCTACTATCAAGTTTCGAGGACGAAACGTTTTAAAAGGTGGGGTGATTGTAACACCCGCAAATGTACTCTATTTTATTTTAAAAAATATTATACGGATACTAGTTAGCGTAATTTTAGATTTAGTCTAGAACTTAGTTTCCCGTGTCTAATTTAAAAAATCCTAGTTCGTATTCGGAATCTACTCGAAATTCTGTGTGGGTTACGCCTTAAGCCGCTTTTGGGCTTTTTCCCCATATTTCTCCACTCACCTTATAACCCTAACTCCCTCATCTTTTTCCACTCACCTTCTTCCTCACCAAGTAACCAAAACCCAAACCCCCATTTTTGATCAAACTCAAGCTACTCACTACTCATTCATTACTCACTCAAATCCTTTAATTTTCATCATAATCTTCCCCTCTTATCGTCCTCTACCTTTTGTGGTAATAAAACTACCGTCTTTCTCATTTTCAATTTATCCGTCTTTCTCAAGGTGAATTATATTCATCTTTTGTTGTCTTTTTTTAGGTGGAGACCTTCAAGACCCCGACAAAGATTACTACCTCATGGAGGAGGACCTAGAAGACGATTGAAGACGCACAAAGGTAACGGTGAAAGGTTACTCGATATCAATACGTGTATTAATGCTTTAATTGATGTTTACTAAATGTCTAGTGACAATTATTATGTACTTAATATAGTTTGATGTTAGTAAATGTGTTGGAATTGAATGTGTAGCTATAGAATTTGTGTTGGTTGATGATTGTTGATGATAGTTGATGTGTGTTGAAGATTATTGGGTTGTTGATGATGTTTTCGTGCATATGTAGTCCTAGCCGGCCGACCGGCCGCCGTTCAGCTGACCGGCTGGGAGTGTGGCTGATGTGAAAATGGTGTTTCGAAGTACTTTGGTATTATGTAAGTCTCAGCCGGCTGCCAGTCGGCCGACCGGCTGCCAGTCGGCCGACCGGCTGCCAGTCGGCCGACCGGCTGCCAGTCGGCCGACCGGCTGCCAGTCGGCCGACCGGCTGCCAGTCGGCCGACCGGCTGCCAGTCGGCCGACCGGCTGAGACACCCCTATCTTTCCTCTTTTGCTCAAATGGTATGTGGTCCCAGCCGGGTAGCCGGCTGCCGGTCCCCCTGACCGGCTGGGACATCTCTGTATTTTTGATGGTTTTCAATATTTGCTGAAGTGCCAGCCAGGTTGCCGGCGGCCGGTCACCTTGACCGGCTGGCATCACCTGAATTCTTTTTCTACTTGTTTCCTTATGTTCTCATTTATAATAGTTTTGATCGGACCTGTCGCAAGCCCGATGCAAAGATAATTTACCCAGACTAGGCTAATAACAATTTAATGTAATTAGGGAAGTCGGGGTCGATCCTCAGGGAGATGGTATTTCCTATGGATTGTGAATCGTCTCACAATTGAGTTTTATCTAAAGATTTTCTGGGTTTTGAGGTTTTGAATTCTAAACTAATAAAGAACATAAGTAAAAACAAAATAAAAGCAAATTAAAATGAAAACAATAACAAATGATGAATTAACAATAATGAGAGGCATTTAGGGAAATAGGTTCACACATGTAAATTGACATATTGATGAAATTGGATTTAGGATATGCAAATAATTCATTGCGCGTTCGTAAGAATGATGTGTTCATTACAATCATAAATCAGATGGTCTAGCAGGCATTTAGGCGATTTACTAGGTCTTAATCCACTATGTCATGTTTTGTCTATTCAAATCTCGTATGTCTACCTTGGAAAAGAATTCCATACTAGTCAATGATTGTGATCAGGAATCGTCAACTATCGTTAAAGTCCAAACATGCATAGACACAATGTTTTAAAGGCACAATTTATTTTATTCAATTGTCATCTTTTTAATCAATCCAACATGGCTACCCTACACCCTAGAAAGGTGACTACTCACTCATGATTATGTTTATGTCTAAGATGATGATAATAATGAAAACTAGGATAAACATGTTTGGTTGGTTTTTGACAATAATTTAGACTCTCTATAAGACGATAATAACGACGCTATTTGACAATCTAAGGAATGAAATTATGATTATAACAACATGAAAATGAATCTAGACAATATGTAAAGGAAATAACAATTAAATGGAAAACAATAAGGGATAATAAGCAAAGGATAAATTAGGAATACCTAGGGACGATCAACAACGAAAGTGATAATGATAATAGAAATCCCTTGCATAGAATAATCGTTCCTTGAATTACAACTCTTGAACTCAACAAAGTAGATTACAAAGATTGAAATTCTTATTGATCTAAGCTAATGTTTTGATATGAAATGGACAGAAATAAACTAAGAACAAAAGACAAAAGAATGAAATGATCTAAACTAGAAAGACTAAACTTAAGAGAAAATAAGAAGAAAGGAGATGTTGTGAGAGATAGATATAGATATGTGTGAGATGGATGCCTTGAGAAGAGGGGCTAGAACATCTATTTATAGTATTAGGGTTTCGTGAAGAAGAGGTCGGGCATTAAACACATAGGACAAAAATAGGAGGTTGAAGCCGCCATGCTCGGATCAGCAAGGATACCCGATCGGGTACACACTTACCCGATCGGGTAAGTGGGCATCTAGAAGCTCTTGACTCACGTTTCATCTTTCTTCGCTTTGACTTGACTTCCATCATCCCCCTTGACCTCTTCAATCGGGTTTGTTGATAGGGTTTGATGTAAAGTTATGAATTCTTTCGCCTAATTGATTGATCTTCCGACAACTACGAAACTGTCTTTGCTTCTTCTCTCTTACGAATTAGTGAACCTTCTCGAAATGCCTTTGACATGGTCAAGCTTTCTTCTTCAAATCGTCGGGTTCTAGGCAAATGCTCGGAAATATAGAAAACGGGCGTAGAAGCGTCACTTTCCCTACGAAACAGGTAAGAACACAGGAATTCGCCTAGAAGACGGTATTAGCTCATAAAATGGCTTAACAAAGCACAAATGACATACAAAACCGAGCTAAATTGGGGGTTAAAATCATACAAATATTCACTTATCAAACTCTCCCAAGCTAAACCTTTGCTTGTCCTCAAGTAAACATAAAAAACACTGCGAGGACAAGGTTGCAAGCATTGGCTACTATACCATCAAGAAACAAATCTCAACGTAAAACTTTGAAAACATAATGAATCATAACTGAAAAACAACGTGGGCAAGAATGATACATAAACATGGCTGAGATTTACATAACGGCGTAGCACAAAGAATTTCACTACAGATTTCGGCTCTTGCATGATCTTTTGACAAATGGACTCTCACGGTACACTCGAACACTCAATGTATGTAAAAGGTGATTTCTTTATGTGTAAATGTTTTTGAGACACTCACCTATCTACGACTTATGAAAATGTGTCCGCAGTCTAATATGGTAAACAATTCAAAACACAAGTCAAAGATCACAATGCACATAGAAAAGAAGCCGAAAAAAAATAAGAAGAAGGCTTTGGGAAATGGGTGAAAGGTGGACAAATAGTTATGGTCATGTGAAGGTTAGAATGAGCTAGCAACTAACCAATGATAAATGAATACTCAATCCAAACTTTCGATGAATTTCCAAAAGACGAACAACGAAGCCAGAAGCAACAGATTGGCTTATTACACACGAAACACAAGGGTAAACTCCTTCTATTGATTTGATATTTTGAGGAGATACTCACAACTTCTTCTGTTATTTCTTTTTCCGATTTTTTCATTTTTTTCTATTTCGTTCTTTTCTTTTCTTTTGAACATAACATCACTTTTTGAACAATTTCGTTCTCCAAATTCACTTTGACAGATAAGAACAAATCTTCTCAAAAGAGCACCCACACGCCATAGTCTAGCTACTAGCTCAAAAGGTAGGCAGTTTTTTTTTTATTTGTAGCTATTATTTTTGTGAAGCATTTGTATGAAGGGGCTAATTTTGAGGTGTAATTCAAAGTGAAAAAGGCTTCAAATCTTAGAGAATCATGAATGCAATGCTTATAGAAATGAAATGAGAACCATACTTATGCGTTTTGACATGACACATATCACAAGGAGAACTACACACACCTAAATGAGACAGGGTATAGATGTACTAGTCTAAGGAGGTTCTACCTTACAATATATGTAACTTGCCAAATGTCAAGATCAAGCGTACTCATCTATAGATTCATTCCATGCCTACTGTGTACAAGACTTCCCCATATATGCACAATTCAATGAATATTGAACCATTATCTTTTGAAAGCTCTAAGTTGGGAAATGTAACATGATAGCATAGTAAACAAGCAAGCAAAGCATGAAAAGCATGAAAAGCATTCAATTGTGTTCAAAATTTTAAAATCTCTCTTTAAAATCTTCTCTTTCTCTTATTCAAAATTTGAAAAATGATCAACTAAAATGCAAAATGGGAAAATGCAATCCCTCCCCCAAGCTAAACATCACATTGTCCTCAATGTGAGCACAAAAACTAAACATGCAACGAGATGCTTAATGGGAAGAAAGGAAAAATGAAAGAAGAATGAAGTTTACTAGCCAGCGCGGACTCCCCCAAGCTAGTCTTTTGGACTTGACAAGGAAGGTCTTCATAGATTCTTCAAAAACTCTTTCATCTGCAAAGAAATCTAACAAAACAACGTAAAAGGGAAAAAGCAAAAATAAGAAATGCAATAAGGGAAAACACGGGTTGCCTCCCGAGAAGTGCTCGTTTAACGTCCTGCTCGACGAATTCTTCGAAGAAATCATTGGGATGGGGGTGGACGCTCCGTATAGACAATATCTAAACATCCGATGATAGAATTGCTATAGTAAAGTTTCAGTCTGTGTCCATTGACTTTGAATTTCTCACCATTGCAAGTCATTAGTTCCACATAGCCGTACTTGCTAACATAAGTGACAGTGAATGGTCCAGACCATCCTGATCGAAGTTTTCCCGGAAAAATTTTCAGACGGGAGTTGAAAAGAAGTACTTTGTCACCGACATTAAATTCTTTCTTAATTATCCTCTTGTCGTGCCAACGCTTCATTTTCTCTTTATAGATCGTAGAATTCTCATAAGCTTGCAAACGAAATTCTTCTAGCTCATTGAGTTGCAAAAGTCGTCTATCAGCGCTAAGCTTAGTGTCTAAGTTGAGTTTTTTGATAGCCCAGTAAGCTTTATACTCTAACTCGACAGAAAGATAACAGGCCTTTCCATAAACCAACCGATAAGGAGATGTTCCAATCGGGGTTTTGAAAGCTGTGCGATAAGCCCATAAGGTGTCATCGAGCTTATTGCTCCAGTCGGTTCTAGATCTTGAGACTACTTTCTGAAGAATCGTTTTAAACTCTCTGAGGGTGGTAGGCTAATCCTCGTCTCTGATACACACCATATTTGGCAAGCAGAGTGTCTAACTGCTTTTCTCCAAAATGAGTTCCTCGATCACTAATCACGGCTCTGGGTACACCAAAACGTGGAAAGATGATCTTCTTAAATAGTCGTATCACAGCTCTAACATCATTGGTGGGAGTGGCAATTGCTTCTACCCACTTAGAAACATAGTCAACAGCGACTAAGATATAACGATTTCCGTTAGAAGAAGGGAATGGTCCTTGATAGTCAATACCCCAAACATCGAATATCTCGACTTCTAATATGCCGTTTTGAGGCATTTCATGTCTCTTGATTATTTTACCCATTCGTTGACAAGCGTCACAAGCCATAACAAAGTCTTTTGAATCTTTAAACATCGAGGGCCAGAAAAACCCGGATTGTAAGACTTTGGCTACGGTCTTGGACGAACCATGATGACCACCATAAGCAGATGAGTGGCATCCTTCTAAAACTCCTTTAACTTCCCACTGAGGGATACATCGTCTATAAAGACCATCTGAGCACTGCTTGAAAAGATAAGGGTCATCCCAAACAAAGAATTTTGCATCATGCAAAAATCTCTTTCTTTGGTTATAAGAAAGGTCAGAAGGTAGCTGTCGACTGACAAGAAAATTGGCCATATCAGCATACCAAGGAGAAGAGTCAGTAATCGCCATTAATGAATCATCAGCAAACGAATCATTAGTTGGTGTTGGCAATCCTATTTCAGTTACTCGTATCCTTGAGAGATGGTCAGCGACTACATTTTCTGCTCCTTTATTATCCCGGATCTCTAGATCGCACTCTTGAAGGAGTAAGATCCATCGGATAAGTCGAGGTTTTGCCTCTTTCTTTGAAAGCAGATATTTCAAAGCAGCATGATCAGTGTAAACAATGACTTTTGATCCTATAAGATAAGAACGGAATTTGTCTAAGGCGTAGACAATGGCAAGAAGTTCTTTTTCAGTGGTGGCGTAGTTGATTTGGGCAGGATCTAAGGTTTTACTAGCATAGTAAATTGCATGAAGGAACTTTTCCTTTCTTTGCCCCAAAACAACTCCTACGGCATAATCACTCGCATCGCACATAAGCTCAAATGGAAGATTCCAATTAGGTGACTGGATTATAGGTGCAGTGATTAAAGCACGTTTGATCTTGTTGAATGCCTCAAGGCATTCCTTTGTGAAATAAAAAGGTGCATCCTTGAAAAGGAGCTCAGTCAGGGGCTTGGCTATTTTAGAAAAATCTTTAATGAACCGTCGGTAGAAACTGGCGTGGCCTAGGAAACTCCTGATTCCTTTTACATTAGCAGGTGGTGGCAGTTGTTCAATAACTTGAATCTTAGCTCGATCCACTTCAATACCTCTCTCAGAAATGATGTGTCCTAAAACTACACCTTCGTTCACCATGAAGTGACACTTTTCCCAATTGAGAACAAGGTCGACTTCTTCACAGCGTTTTAGAACTTTCGATAGATTTGTCAAACAATTATCGAAGGAAATGCCATAGACGCTAAAGTCGTCCATAAAGACTTCCATGATAGTCTCAACAAAATCGGAAAAGATACTAGTCATGCAACGCTGGAAAGTGGCAGGTGCATTACACAGGCCAAAGCATTCGGCGATAAGCAAAAGTACCATAGGGACAGGTGAAGGTGGTTTTCTCTTGGTCCTCAGGATGAATAGGAATTTGGAAAAATCCTGAGTAACCATCTAAATAGCAGAAATATTTGTGGCAAGCTAACCTCTCTAGCATTTGATCAATGCAGGGTAGAGGATAGTGATCTTTTCGAGTTGATTGATTCAACTTCCTGTAGTCAATACACATGCGCCATCCCGTCACAATCTTTGTGGGGATGAGCTCATTCTTTTCATTCTTGACTACTGTAGTTCCTTTTTTCTTTGGAACAACTTGAACAGGGCTAACCCATTTCGAGTCAGAAATTGCGTAGATTATGCTAGCATCTAGCAATTTCATAACTTCAGCTTTAACTACTTCTTGCATGTTAGGATTAAGACGGCGTTGACCTTGAGCACAAGGTTTTTGGCCTTCTTCTAAGTTGATTTTATGCATGCAAAAGTCGGGACTTATGCCTGTTAAATCTTCAAGCTTATATCCTATTGCCTTTTTATGTTTTCTCAAGATAGTCAATAGCGAGTTCAACTGATTTTCATCTAGGAGAGCACTCACTATGACTGGCCAATATTCAGACTCATCTAAAAAAGCATATTTTAGATTTGAGGGAAGAGGTTTAAGTTCAGGTTTATGTACTTCTGCCTTGGCAGGAGCATCAATTATGCTTATGAACTCCTCAACTTTGTCAGATGGTATCTCTTTTCCAGTCAAGTCCCTTTCCAGCTCACTGATCTCAAAATTATCGTTCTCGGAGATATCCTCTAACAACAAGATTGCTTCTAAAGGATCCTCAATTATTGATGGATACAGAGATTCATCAATGATTGAGTCGACAATGTCAAGCAAACAGCAAGGCTCTTCAAGCATAGGGCTCTTCATTGCACTGTTTAAGTTGTAGGTGACTTTATCATCACCTACTTCTAGTGTCAATTTTCCAATTTTGACATCGACTACTGCTCCCGCAGTGTGTAGAAATGGCCTTCCTAAAATGATAGGGATTTGCGAATCTTCAGCCATATCTAACACTATGAAATCGACTGGAATGAAAAATCTTCCTATTCTGACAGGTACATCTTCTAAAACTCCCATAGGTTGTTTTAGAGAACGATCTGCCATTTGTAGGGTGATACTTGTGCGTTTTAGAATTCCCATATTCAATTTTTCGCAGATGGAATAGGGCATGACGCTTACACTAGCACCTAGATCGCATAAAGCTTTATCAATAGTGTAGGTGCCTATAGTGCAAGGCATAGAGAAACTACCAGGATCCTTTAACTTAGGAGGGGACTTATTTTGCAATAACGCACTGCATTCAGCGGTGAATGCTATGTTTTCAACATCATCTAAAGTCCTCTTCTTTGTCAAGATATCCTTCATAAATTTCGTGTAAGAAGGGATTTGAGTGATTAATTCAGTGTAGGGAACCGTTACTTGGAGGTTTTTGACTACTTCCATGAACTTACCGAACTGGGTTTCCTTATGATTTCTCCTCAAACGCTGGGGAAATGGAACTTGAATTTTGATGGGTTCCTTTTCGAGTTCATCCTTCTTTTCATGTTTGTCTTCCGCTTCCTTAGCGGTGGATGGTTGGGTTTCTTTTTGGCTTTCTACTTGTGATGGCTCAACTGTTGGTTCTTTGGGTTGCTGAGGTTCCGCATTAGTGGTACCACTCCTAAGGGTGATAGCATTTGCGGTGTCCCTCGGTTGTTCACCATGAGGTGGGAGTTGGCCTTCTTTTCTTTGGGCATTAGAGGCAGCCAATTGGGCCATTTGAGTTTCAAGTATCTTGATGGCAGCACCTTGAGCTTGATCACTCTTTTGAAGTTGAGCAAACATTGAATCTTGCTTTTGAACAACTTGTAGAAGCATGGATTCAATTTTGCTCAAGCTTGAGTCATTAGGTTGGCTTTGAATTTGAGATGGTTGGTGTTGAGGTTGATTTTGGTATGGTTGGTTGAAGTTAGGTTGGAATGAAGGTCTCTGGTTTTGCAAACCATGTGGATTGTAGGGCTTTTGTTGGTGTGGTATGAATGGTTGTTGAATTAGTTGTTGGGGATTTTGAATGTTAGTGCTTTTGTAGGACAAAAAAGGATGGTTTTTTGTGTTTTCGTTATAGAAGTTTGAGAAAGCGTTGCCTTGCCTATATCCTCGATAGGCATTGACTTGCTCTATTGAACTTCTACATTCTTGAAAACTATGCCCTCCAACCCCACATGTCTCACATACCACTACGTGGTTAGTGACGTTGATATGTTACTTGGATTGGGAAGAGCTTCCTACTTGTTGCTGCAGAAGGGCTAATTGGGCTTCCAGGAGTGCTACTTTACTTGAATCGTCCTGCTTGGCTTTGAGTGGCATAGTACGCGAGTTGCTATACTGAGAATCGTGGATTGCCATTCACTCGATAGTCGCACTAGCTATTTCTACATCTATTTGATCGAAACGACCATTGTTAGCGGAGTCGAGGATACGACGCGATTCGCCACAACAACCGTTGTAGAAGGTGATAGCTAGGAACCATGAATCGAGGCCATGATGAGGGCATTCTCTTTGTAATTCTTTGTATCTTTCCCATGCCTTATAAAGGCTTTCGTCGCCCCTCTGACAGAATCCAGTGATTTGACTCCGTAAGAGTGCGGTTCATTCTGGTGGGAAGTACTTTTGATAGAAAGCAAGAGCTAGACCATCCCAGTCGACTATTCCTAAGGCAACTCGATCAAGACTATTGATCCAGAGTTTTGCCTTTCCTCTTAAAGAGAAGGGAAAGAGCATTTCCCTAATCTGCTCTTGGGATATTCCAGTTTGTCTAATCGTGGAGCAATAGTCACAGAAGTTTTGGATATGAAGGTTGGGATCTTCTGTGGCATTTCCACCAAATTGATTTCTTTCTATGAGATTGATGAAGGCAGGTTTGATTTTGAAGTTTTGGGCTGTAATTTAAGGTGTAGCGATACCCTTTGGAAGTGTATCTGCGGTGGGTTTGGAATGGTCAGAAAGTCGAACCATTTTTGTTTGTGAAGATGAAGATGGAATGTGGGTTGAAAGTTGATTGGTGTTTGGAAATGGAGATGAAAATGGATCTTCTTCTCCTTCAAGATTGGGTAAGATATCCGAGTATTTCTCACGAATACGATCTAAACTTGAAATATCAGAAGCTTTTGAAATTTCGTTGAATAGCTTTAATTTCCTACGCAGAGTTCTTTCTAGTTCGGGGTCTAAAAGAATAGGGATCCCTAGTCTAGAAGATCTAGGCATAAGATTGGAAAGCTAAGATGAAAAATCAAGAGAGGTCTAAAGGAATTTGGGTTCCTAAAGACTAGATAAAACTAATTGTGATAAAAATCACAATAAAAAGGAAAATTAAACCGTGTTCCCCGGCAACGGCGCCAAAATTTGATCGGACCTGTCGCAAGTCCGATGCACAGATAATTTACCCAGACTAGGCTAATAACAATTTAATGTAATTAGGAAAGTAGGGGTCGATCCTCAGGGAGATGGTATTTCCTATGGATTGTGAATCGTCTCACAATTGAGTTTTATCTAAAGATTTTCTGGGTTTTGAGGTTTTGAATTCTAAACTAATAAAGAACATAAATAAAAACAAAATAAAAGCACATTAAAATGAAAACAATAACAAATGATGAATTAACAATAAAGAGAGGTATCTAGGGAAATAGGTTCACACATGTAGATTGACATATTGATGAAATTGGATTTAGGATATGCAAATAAGTCATTGCGCGTTCGTAAGAATGATGTGTTCATTACAATCATAGATCAGATGGTATAGCAGGCATTTAGGCGATTTACTAGGTCTTAATCCACTATGTCATGCTTTGTCTATTCAAATCTCGTATGTCTACCTTGGAAAAGAATTCCATACTAGTCAATTATTGTGATCAGGAATCGTCAACTATCGTTAAAGTCCAAACATGCATAGACACAATGTTTTAAAGGCACAATTTCTTTTATCCAATTGTCATCTTTTTAATCAATCCAACATGGCTACCCTACACCCTAGAAAGGTGACTACTCACTCATGATTATGTTTATGTCTAAGATGATGATAATAATGAAAACTAGGATAAACATGTTTGGTTGGTTTTTGACAATAATTTAGACTCTCTATAAGACGATAATAACGACGCTATTTGACAATCCGAGGAATGAAATTATAATTATAACAACATGAAAATGAATCTATACAATATGTAAAGGAAATAACAATTAAATGGAAAACAATAAGGGATAATAAGCAAAGGATAAATTAGGAATACCTAGGGACGATCAACAACGAAAGTGATACTGATAATAGAAATCCCTTGCATAGAATAATCGTTCCTTGAATTACAACTCTTGAACTCAACAAAGTAGATTACAAAGATTGAAATTCTTATTGATCTAAGCTAATGTTTTGATATGAAATGGACAGAAATAAACTAAGAACAAAAGACAAAAGAATAAAATGATCTAAACTAGAAAGACTAAACTAAAGAGAAAATAAGAAGAAAGGAGATGTTGTGAGAGATAGAGATAGATATGTGTGAGATGGATGCCTTGAGAAGAGGGGCTAGAGCATATATTTATAGTATTAGGGTTTCGTGGAGAAGAGGTCGGGCATTAAACACATAGGACAAAAATAGGAGGTTGAAGCCGCCATGCTCGGATCAGCAAGGATACCCGATCGGGTACACACTTACCCGATCGGGTAAGTGGGCATCTACAAGCTCTTGACTAACGTTTCATCTTCCTTCGCTTTGACTTGACTTCCATCATCCCCCTTGACCTGTTCAATCGGGTTTGTTGATAGGGTTTGATGTAAAGTGATGAATTCTTTCGCCTAATTGATTGATCTTCGGACAACTACGAAACTGTCTTTGCTTCTTCTCTCTTTCAAATTAGTGAACCTTCTCGAAATGCCTTTGACATGGTCAAGCTTTCTTCTTCAAATCGTCGGGTTCTAGGCAAATGCTCGGAAATATAGAAAAAGGGCGTAGAAACGTCACTTTCCCTACAAAACAGGTTAGAACACAGGAATTCGCCTAGAAGACGATATTAGCTCATAAAATGGCTTAACAAAGCACAAATGACAGACAAAACCGACCTAAATTGGGGGTTAAAATTATACAAATATTCACTTATCAAGTTTGTACGGTTCGTTTATCGTATAAACTTACGTAATAGCATTAAATATTCATGTTTATAATATATGATATCCCTTTCGCTTATATCGCATGTTTTCGTGACGGTTTTTGATATAACCCCCTTTGATTCGGTTTTACCTATGTTTTGATTTGAGCACTAATCGTTAAGTGCTATGAACTCTCATTTCCCGGCTATCCCTCCTTGCTCGTTAGACTGGAATGTCGGAACGAGGAAATGTATCCTTAATGCTTGTATGCATGTTTTAGTCGGGATATTACGATGTTGTTGGGAGGCGAACGCAATGCGTTGATCGACCCGACCGTCAAATGTCGTATTTTTGAAAGGTGGTGTCATTGCATGTAGTGTACCCCTTGATTATGATTCTTGTGCTCTTTCCGCCTCTTTCGTGTAGTTTGACCGAATTTTGGGTACTCTGCTTCTGTGTTTGACCGAGTCTTGGATGCGAAATGTGTATCGCATGTCGAATCGGAATATGTTTATTCCGAGAGTCTGGCCAGGTTTAGACTAGGACCGTATTATTATCGTCGGGGGGAAATGAGTCTTTCATATACGAAATGTTTATCGTGTATGGTTCATGGAAATGTTTATCCCGTGGACGTGTATTGATCACACTTGCTATGTACATGGTGCTAGTGCGTGTCATTAACCGTGAGAGATTATGTTACCATATTCGTATGTTTGGATGGATGTTTATATGTTGACTATTTGTGACCGTTGGATGACTTGGCGTGGATTATATGTCGAGTCTCTATCTTATCAAGTATATGCCACTAACGGTGAGATGTAAGCGCTAGTGGGTATGTAGTTGCCTAAGGGTGTCTTCCCCGAGACTGTCTATATTCTGATGCTTATAGTTTTGTACTTCATGCGCCTATATCTTAATATATTGAAATGCTTATTTATACTTCTCGTAATTCACACACACACACACACACACACATATATATATATATATATGTGTGTGTGTGTGTGTGTGTGTGTGTGTGTGTGTATGGTTCTACTTGTCTATTACCGTTTAAGTATGTTATTTGTGATATGGCTGGGAGAACCCGGAGTTACTCCCCACTGACTGTGGCGTTCATGTTTCATGAATGTACAGGTTGCTTGGCTGGATCATTCCTTGATTTTGGGTTCGGGTGTGAGCTAGCGAGCGTTGGCCTCGATGATTCACCCATAGACGTTCTTAGCTAGTTTGCTAAACAACTTTGATGTTTGATAACGTTTTGAGAGACTACGTCTCTTTGTAGTATATTATACTTTAGCTTGTAATTATTTGACATTCCTCTTACTCTTCTTTTGGCATGTAAAAAGTTTCAAAACTATCGTATTTTTCGCTATATAAATTGCATGCTTGTTATGTTTTATTTCTGCTATCGCGAGGGTTGTCACAGTTGGTATCAGAGCCTATGACGCTCCCGACGCACACACGTGATGTAACACCCATAAATGTACCCTATTTTTATAGTAAAAATATTTTACGTATACTTTTCAGTGAAATTTAGTTTTAATTTAGAATTTAATGTTCCGAGTCGAATTTAGAATTTCCGAGTTCGTATTTGGAATTTCCGCGAGATTCCATGTGAATCCCGTCTTAAGTCGTCTTTGACTTTTCTTGACTTTTCCACTCACCTTTCATATATTCCCTCCTAAACCCTAACTCCCTCACACAAACACAACTCAACATTTCTTCTTCTCTAAGAAACCCAAAACCTTGCCTCCATTTTCATCCAATCTTAGAATCGTCGTACCTCGCTCATTTCTTGTTCAAATTCACGTAAGTTCGTCTTATTCTTCCCCTCTCATCTTCCTCTATCCGTATTGGTAATAAAATTACCGTCTTTCTCGCTTTTGAAATTATCCGTCTTTCTCAAGGTGAATGATATTCATCTTTTGTTATCTAATTGTAGGTGGAGACTTTCTAGAAATCGATTAAAGACGCGAAAAGGTAACGGTGAAGGGTTACTCGATATCATTTACTTGTTTTATGTGTTTTCTATGTTAGTAATCGTATTTAGATTAGGATTAGTAATCATAGGAATTGTGTTGTTGATGATGGTTGTTGTTAGTTGTTAATTGATATGAGAATTGATGGTTTGTGATGATAAATGAGGATTTTTGGTTGATAACTTGTTGGGATTTGATTGTGCCTGAATCCCGTGAAGGACGCTGGCTGCGTCATGGGACGCTGACTGCGTCATGGGACGTTGGCTGCGTCGTGGGGCGCTGGCAGCGTTACGCGCGGCCGACTGTAGTTTTCCTACACTGACCCCTTTTTGTAAAATGATCATATCTCCTTCGTTACTTGCTTTTTTTGGGGTTGTGACATTCCGTTGGCACCGTAAGAGGATAAGCTATCACCTCCATTTGGAATTTCTGCATTTGCATGTCTAGAACTCTAGTTATGACCGTTTGAAGTGGACCCTTGTTTTCGTTGGTTTCCAAACAACGTTGTTTTGGAGAGGTGATCTATGTTTTTATTCATTATGCTAAATAAACTTGTTCTAATGCTTATGTATCATGTATTGATTCATTTTTATCATAGTTAAGTTTATATAATTCCCTAATCACATGTTTTGTGACGGTTTTTGGTATGTTCCACTTTGAGTCGGTTTTACCTTATGTATTTGATGTGAGCACTTATTGTTCAGTCTTTTGAACTCTCATTCCCCGGTCATACTTTATACCCGTTAGATTTAAATGTTGGAGCGGTGAAGTGTAACCGTGATGCCATTGTGCATTTGTTTAGTGGGGATATGACGACGTTGTTAGGAGGCGAACACAATGCGTTGATCGACCCGGCCGTCAAATTTTGTATCCTTGCGAGGTGCTGTCATTTCATGTAGCGTACTAGCTTGACTTTTGACTATAGATCTCTTTCCGCCTCTTTCGTGTAGTTTAGCTAAATGTGGGGTACTCGGCGTCTATGATTGACCGAGTGTTGGATGTGGAACGTCTTACCACATGTCGAATCGGGAAACGTCTTATCCCGAGAGTCTGGCCAGGTTTAGACTAGGACCGTATTATTATCGCCGTCCTACCGAGAGGATTAGAGTCTTGTGTGTATGAAACGTCTTATCGAACATGATTCCGGGAAACGTCTTATCCCATGAACTTGTTTGTCTAGGTCATGAGTATACGAAACGTCTTATCGTATACGGTTCCGGGAAATGTCTTATTCCCTGAGCTTCCATTGGCTTGTCTTGCTATTGTACATGATGCTAGTGCGTGTCATTTACCGTGAGAGAATATGTTGTTATATTTGTATGATTGGACGGTTGTTTGTAAGTTGAATTATATGTGAACATTGAGTTGAACTCTTGCATGAATTAGATGATTGACGTGGTTTATATGTCGAGTGTCTATCTTATCAAGTATATGCCGCTAACGGTGAGTTGTAAGCCCTAGTGAGTATATAGTTGCCTAAGGGTGTCTTCCCCGAGTCTATCAATAGCATGATGGTTACGATTTGTACTTCATATGCTCTTATCATTATATACCGAATTTCCTATCTATCCTTATCGTATTTCACATGTATATCTATATATGCATGCTTCTACTTTTGTATTTCCTTTTATGTACGTTTAATGTGATATGGCTGGGAGAACCCGGAGTTACTCCCCACTGACTGTGGCGTTCCTGTTTTTCATGGATGAACAGGTTGCTTGATTGGATGGCTTTTTGCTATGATATTTTGGGTTCGGGTGAGAGCTAGCGGGCGTAGTCCCTGGATGAAACACCTCTAGACGATTTTAGCTTGATTTCTAAACACTTTTACTTTGTTAACATTTGGAGAGACTTCGTCTCTTGTTGTAGTTAATTCGTACCTTGGTTTGTAATATTTGACACTCCTCGTATATTTCTTCTTGCATGTATAAAAGGTTTAAAAACTTCATATTCCAGCTATATAATTCACATGCTTGTATGTTTTATATTTCCGCATTCGCGAGGGTTGTCACAGTTGGTATCAGAGCTTTATCGCTCCCGACGCACACACGTGAACCCTAAACTTAAATTACTTGCCTTGAAATAATCAATGAGAGATGCGGTAACTTAAGGACCTAATGTGGTAGTCTTTGGTGTACTTGATGTTTGTTAGGTTTCTAACTTGTTGGTTATTTGTTGAGTATGTATGTTGGTT
>JAIUZE010066481.1:0-53294 GCA_022085475.1 Heliosperma pusillum
CGTGCAAAACTGCACGGGTATGATTTTATAATTGCTGTCAGTGCATGGGTATGTTTTTATAAGCACGGTTAACTTCAAAAGGAAATTCAAAAAATTTATATCATGTAAGTTTTATATCCCGTCATATTAAGATTTTGGTTTACTAAATTATATTTCAATTAAGTATTTATAAGTGTTAGTTCTTGAGAAAAAGTAATTTTTTATCCATTTATCTACCAATGATTGGTCTCTTTCGATCTCTTTTCTACGTCGCTGACCTCGCTGTGTTAAAACTAAAGGTAAACAAATGACCTGGGCGAAAAGAGTAGTTGAATATAGGTTACTTTTGGATTTGGATAATCAACTTTATTCTTATTAAATTTAGAAAGAACACTTATTTTTGTACAAACATTATGAAAAATGGGGATAATTAGATTGAGTGGAGGGAGTGGTTAAAATGGGTGAAATTTGCAAAGGACTCAGTTTCTAATCTTCTGAAAAGTAATCTTGTGGAATATTTATGAAATGAGTTTATGCTTTCTAGACTTAGAGTCTGTCATTTTGGGTCGCTTACCTGGTAGACGTGGTTTGTAGATTATTATATATATGAGGGTTTACCTAATGAGAACCGAATATAGCAGTTACGGGTTCCCTCATCACAAAAAAAAAGAGAATGAATGAAGTAGTTTATAATGGTGGTACACTTATTTTTCCATTTGAATACTATAATAAAACTATTTTAATTAGATGCATTGTAAAGAGACTTGTTGATTGAAAATGATAGAGGGTAAAAATATTTACTTTTATTTATTCATCTAGTGATTTTTAAATATGCGGCCACATATATTAAATATCATGTTATAAATAAAAAGGTAAATAAATACTCTGATAAGTATCCTCATTTGGAGTTACTTGCTAATAGGTTGCTTAATTGCGTAATAGATCTCATATGACATATTCCGCTAATTCAATTTTTTTTTTGAAAAATCATACTTTTATTATCTAGTTTATTGTTTAACAAAAAATAGTAGAGAATTGTAATCAAACAAATTCTCATTTCAGACGATAACTATCCGTCTTAAGCTTAGACGGGTCAAATACATAACAAATCCACCCCCACTTGTTGTTTAGAAAATACCAAATTTTTTGTCTTTATTACCACCACTTGGTAGTATTTGACCCGTCTAAGACAGACTTAACGATTCAGCTGTGATGCCACTTATGTTCTGCATCGTTAAACTCTTAATATGCAAAATTTGCAGGAATTATTAAAGTTATAAGTTTTTTTGAATTAATACCTCTGTTGTTACATTTGTATTTCCATCTTTAAACTCCACGACTTCCGTTGGTGCATCATTTAAGTCGTCACTAATGTTCTGTGACACAAATATTTTAGCAAATCATAATATTAAACTTCATATACTCTGATTATATGTTTGTTTACCTGAACTGTCTTTTTTTGTTGCTTCCATTCATCTATAAGTTGTTGGTTGTCGGAATAATCTAACAGTTTGTAGCATGTTGAGTTTAACTCCAAATTATACCTTCAATGAACTTCAAGTTTTAGAACATATTCTTTATCTAAGAAAGAAATTAGTTCTTTCGGGATTCCATGCATATCTCCTTCCTGTATTTTAGAGTAAACATAAAATATCTCATATTAAATTACAGTAAACATATTAAATTACAGTAAATTCTGTTTAATTTGTAAATATATGTTAGTTACCTGTTTAAAAGTTTCAATGCATTCCAGTGAAGTTATCTTGATTTTTTTCCGTATTAGCTTATCGTTCATAATAACTTCAGCTTAATTTCCTTTATCATCATGAATGTAGAACTTCACTCTGAATCTAAATATGTTTTAAGATTAGGTAAAGAAGTGAAAATTTATTTATGGCACAAAAATGAATTATACCTCGTCTCCCTTTCATTGTTGCCTTCCTCACTTGCAGAACAATATTCTTTATAACAATACCATTTTTTATCATTTTTTTTCCCACATTTGGCTAAACAAACTTTGCACACGTTTTTGTACCAACCGAAGGTAACATCAATTTCTGCAATGTACGCTGTTGTAATAAATTTTCCAGTCTGCCAGGAAAAAAATTGATATTGTTAAAAATTATTTTTGTGGGGTTCATCATGGTAATTATTAGTGTCCTTTTACCTTCCAATCGAGAGTTATTTCATCAAGTGATTTGCAATTTCCATAGGTTATATCATTGTTCTCCATTCCCACAATATCTTTCTTTATGATTGGTAATTTTGCTAAGCTGCATTTGTATTGACATTAAAATATTTAATTTATATTTATATATACATAAAAATATATAAATTAGAATGTAAGGATTAAAAAAATAATTTGGATTATATACCTTGCTCTAAGTGCATGAACTTCATGAATAGGTGGATTAATATATATCTTGGATGTGTTGCCTTTCATTGTTTTTGGGATTTCTACATTTGTATTATGGAAATGAAGAAATTTTAAAATGATAAACCAATATTTGAAACACTAATTATGTAAATATAAAATTAAAAATATACCTTGAGTCATGTTCCATTGAACACACTGTAATGCGACTATTGGTTTGTCAACCGTGAAATACTTTACTCTTGCAATTTTAGTAGTTTCACATACATATGGCCCCCAAAACCAAAGTGGTAGTTCATCTTCATTTACTTTTTCACCCACATGTTCATCTACACCTTAACGTATATGCGGAAATTGTGAATATCGATAATTATTTGTTTATATTAGTATATATAATTAAAAAGTGAGAATGCACGTTGATTTGTTATAAATTACCTTTCAGAAGACATATCTTCAGATTGTTGTCTATGATGTTTTTGAAGCTGATAAACTTCAAGCCATACGTAGGCAATGCTTCAATGTTAATTTCTTGAACTGTAGTTGCATATCCAAATTTAAGACGACATGAATGGGGAACAACAATGTGATTTCCTTTGCTATATATTGATTGGAACCTCGTAATTTTGTATGAATGACCATTTTTTTATCTTGTCTTCCCACCTTTTTATCAAACATTTTCCGATGGTTGCTTGAATAACACATCCCTGAAAGAAATCGTTAATTGGTAATTTTATTAACACCATTAAGGATTAAGGATATAACTTCTAATAATAAAACTCAGTAATTGTTAGATATTATCTTACCTCTTCATCAATCAGTATCATTTCAATGCTGTAAAACTCTCCTGTATTGGTGTTGTCTTCAATTTTCCACATATCCATGACCTTCGCCTCAAAGTAAGAATTGCATATGCCACATTTTATGTCCCTAATTGCTCTTTTAGTTGGCTTCCAATTCATTTTGAATTTTTTTTTACTGATTTTTGAGTGTCGGTTTTTGACTGCTGAAATACTTCTGCATTAATGGTTATTTATAATAAAGTAATGAGTACATGATAGCTTTTTTTAATGGTAAAAGTATGGATTGTGGGTTTATGGGGGAAATGGTTGTGAGAAATGGGGAAGGATTTGGACGTGTTTGTGAACTGTTTGGAAAGTGTTTGATTGTTGAATGTTAATTTTAACTGCATTCCTAATTCTATTTTTTAGGGATTCTCAATAATTCTCAATTCTTACTGTTTGGTTTGTGATTGATTTGATTTAATTTTTACCGTTTTATTAATAACTTGTTACTTATCATACTATATTCTTTATTTATTTTATATATTTTATATTTTGTTTTATTTCATTCCCCTGACCCAATTTATTTTTTATTCTCGTTAACGACTATGCGTTAATTATCGACTACCCACTAAACATTTGATAAGTTATCTGTTTTTTTTTTCCCTTCTCGTGAACGTCTTTGCTTTTATTAATCGACTACACTCTAAACAATGGCGGCGTTATTTTTATATAAATAATTATATTAGGAGAATATTGTAACTACATTCTAAACCATTTATGATATATATTTTATTTTTTTTAACTGGATGTATAATTCTATTTGGAATCATGAAAGTTGTAACATTTTATTGTACCATTCATACTTTATACTGTAATGATCCAAAATGTTGAATTAATTTTTATTTTATTTTTATGTTTTTGTACCTACCCTAGTTTATAATGTTTCGAAAATGGCCAAATTAAATATTTGTCGTAAATATTTTATTGTACCTCACGCTTAAAGTTAAAAATTATTGACTACCCAACTGTAAATATTTCGACAGTAATCCTCTCACGGTTAAAGTTGAATAAATCTTCGTCGTTAAAAAAAATACAGATTAATATCCAAATTAATTTTTGTTGATTAAATTTTTATTTAAAAAAATCCAGATTAGTAACGTCCAGTGTAATATCCTCGTGAGTAAAATTGAAAATTTTCCGAAACTAAGTTCAACGTAGAAATTCTCATAAATATTTCCGAAACTGAGTTCAACGTAGAAATTTTCATCGACATTTCCGAAACTGCAGAAAATTAGAAATAAAAATAAAAATCCTGTGCATAAGTGGTGGGACCGACTTGGAGAAAATGAAAATTGCTGATTGGACCGCTGATGTGTCTTCATGTGGATGCAGTATTTGCTTGGGTTTTAATAGATAGAGGATACTATTGCTATTTGCTATGGACTACCGCACAAATGCAATATGTCTTTTATAGACTCACTTTATAATCTTAGTATACAATAAATACAAATTATTGATGTAACACCCCCTTTCACTCGGGTGCCTATAATAGGCCAAATCTAGTGAACTTGAGGGCTATATTCTCGGTTTCTCAAGGTGATACGTACCAATGTAACCAAATTTAAATAAATAAGTACGATAACACATCAATCCAAGTTACAAAACCAACTAAGCAAAACAACACTACATCTATAAGGTTACACATTTGACTATACCAACACTCCAACAAGTCCTCTAAGACTCAATTGTGCCGCCTCCCGTGCTCGAGCATAGACTCGTCATCATCATCTCTAAGTACCTGCCAGACCACTTATCCTCACAAGACCGGAAATATCAAGTGTATCACCGCATATGATATAAAAGAATTTAACACAATGAACACACCAAGTATGAGAGTCCCCTATTTGGTACGCAAAGCTAGAAGCATTGACAGCGGCACATAAATAAGGAATTTGATCCTCTCCATTTCCTTTCACAAATCCATTAATCTTTAATTTTAGAGCAAATTAATAATTACACCCTTTTATAAACCACTTTTCTAAAATTATTTCCTTGTAAAAACTTTTTAATAATTTACTCCCATAAAATGTTTTCAGGTTAAAAATTGCACCCAAATAGACCATTCCGTCACTATTTACGTCAAAATTTGAATTTTCTGATTTGATGTCCAAATTTTTGCCGAAAATGCCCTTCCCCTTCTATCTTATAAACCATTGATGTCTTTTCTCTCCTATACTCTTCACTTTACTTCAAAATTTTCATCCTCCTAATTCCCCCATTTTTCCCCAACTAAGGTATGTCCATCTTCTCTCTCATAATCTTACCTTACTTAATATAGTATTCATCAACTTAGTGGTATTCAAACCCATAAATTAGGGGTTCAAATTTTGGGTATCAAACCCAGAAATTGGGGTATTATAGAAACATTTTTGGGTTTCAAATCTAGAAATTGAACTTACAATCCCAGAAACTTGAATAACAAACAGATAAGTTAGTGCAATGAACAATTAAATTTGATTAAACACAGATTCGCAACTAATTAACCAAGAGGTTAGGATTTAAAACATACAAATTAATACAACAAACAATAGTAGGGGAAGAAATCTTACAGCTTGAGTAATCTTGAGAAAACTTACAGTTCATGCACAAGACGATAATTTGGGGGAGAATGAGAGGCAGAGAGAGAGAGAGATTACTGAGTGAGAGGGAGAGAGAGGGAAAGAGAGTCTTGAAAACAGAAAACGAGAACAAAAAATGATATAAGATGGTTAGTTATATGAGAAGGGCATATCGGTCCGGAAACAAATATTTTCACCTTAAAGTCCATTTGGGTGCATTTTTTGACCTGAGAACATTTTATGTGAGTAAATTATTAAAAAGTTTTCATAAGGGAGTAATTTTAGAAAAGTGGTTTATAAAAGGGTGTAATTAGTAATTTACTTTTATTTTTATGAACAAACTTGTAACCGTTCGATGCATGCATAATGCAATTCGGACCGTTTAAAAGCTTGTCTCTCCTCCCTAAATAATCACAAATTCTCATTTGTGACGGTCAATATCCGTCTCAAGCTTGTCATCGGCCGGATCCTTCTCACAAGCTTGCAAGTGGGAGGATAAGTGGGAAACCATTGATTTCCCACTTGCCCTCCTACTTGCAAATTTGTGAGAGAGATCTGACCCGTTACAAGCTTGTGATGAATATATCCGTAACAAACAAGACTAATCAATATATATATAAAAAAGAGGCTTTTTTCAGACAACGAGAGAGTCTCCAACTATTTCAAAACACTATTTTATTTTTTATTGATAAAACTACCTTACACATAATTTTATTAGGCTAATTAAATATTAGATAAAATATATTATATTATATAAAGATTGAATTTTAATATTATCAACTTTTCAACATTATATTCATACATATAATTTCCAAGTTATGGTTAAACTCTTAAATTTTGATTATATTTTTTAAATTAATTTTTTTTCTAATAATATTATCAACTTTTCAACTTTTTAGAAACTCTTTAAATAAAAGTTAAATTCATAACTATTATTTGTCCCACATTGGAAAATAATGTAGATGTGCTAAAAATATTACATATAAATAATAGAATTTTCCCACATTGGAAAAAAATAAAGTGGGTAATCTTATGATTATAAATAGGAGTCATCCGTAAACCTTATGTATCAACCCAAAATTTTTGAATCTCTTAAATATTGTCTTAGAGATCTTTTAAAAGTTTGTAGATGTGATGAATATACTATGTATAAATAGTAAAATTGTCCCACATCATAAAACTAACATAACGTGAGTGATCCTATGATTAAATATAGGAATCATTCTTGGACCTTATATAACAAACTAAAATCTTTTAAATCTCTTAAGTATTGTCTTAGAGATCTCTTAAAAGTTTGTCTATTAATATCTTTACAATTGTTAAATTTACATCATCAAAAATTAATTCTAAAAGGTATTACTAAAAAAATTGAAGTATTGTAAAAAAAAATATGAAGATAATATAATTAGATTCGTGTTGAAAAAAACCCGGAAAAGTATAGAAACTCATATAATTTGAACATATTTGGTGTAATTTTTAGTATATTATTTGTCATACATTGAAAAATAATGTAGTTGTGGTTAATATATCACCTATACATAGTAGAATTGTCTCACATCAGAAAATCATCATAAGGTGGGTGATCTTATGATAACAAATAGGAATCATATTTGGAACTTAAGTTTCAACCCAAAATTTTTTGAGCCTCTTACTTATTGTCTTACAAAACTCTTAAAATTTGTATTATAATTTTCACTATTGTGAAATTTACATCATTAAAAATTAATACTTAGTTTGTTATTAGTCCCACATTGAAGAATAATGTATGTGTAGTGAATATATTACTTATAAATTGAAAATTGTCCCACATTGAAAAATTATTATAACATAGGGTGATCCTATGATTATAAGTATGAGTCATCCTTGAACTTAGGTATAAACCTACAATTTTTTAAGTCTCTTAATTATTGTTTTGGAGAGCTCTTAATAAAATGAAATTATAATAGTCACAATAGTTAAATTTACATTATTAAAAGTTAATTTAGAAAATTATCATAAATAATAATTTTGATGATAAACTATTTAATGTGTTATTAGTCTCACATTGAAAAATAATGTAGAAAATATATATACTAATCAATCAATATATATATATATATATAAAAAGGCTTTTTTCGAGCAATTCTATTGGTCAACATCATTTTTTTCAAATTTTGGAAAGTATATTTTAAGATCTTCCAAGATTACGAAAAAGATACTAGGGATATGTAATATTTCTAATATCACAACTATTATTTACGAAAAAAAAAAAATTGATTATCAATCTGACAAAAAAATATAATGCAGAACATTTCGAAACTTATATATTTGGATTCTTAACGAAAAATGATTTCATTAGAGTATAAATTTTGTATTTTTTACTACCATATCATTTATAAGATCATATAACTATAACCTAAGTATATGAAAATTAAATAAATGACTTTTAAAATATTTTTTATTATTCTAATATTAGTATAATGGTTTAGTAGTAGTCAAGAAATAATTAATTTATTGAAAAATATGATGTAGTACTTAATATGTTATTTGTCCACATTGAAAAATAACGTAGGTATGGTGAATATACTACATATAAAAAGTAGAATTGTCCCACATCGAAAATTTACCTTAAGATATGGTGATCCTACGATTATAAATAGGAGTCATAATTGGAAACTTATGTATCCACCCAAAATATTTTGAGTCTCTTAAGTATTGTCTTAGAGATCTCTTATAAGTTTGTATTATTATCTTTACAATAGTGAAATTTACATCATAAAAAATTAATTTGAATGTTTCATAAATAATACTTTGGATATAAAAAATTAAGTGGATAATTTTTAATTATTATATAAAATAAAAATAATAGAAATATATATTTAAAAAAAAAGTGTGCTACTTAATATATTATTTTTCTCACATTGAAAAATAATGTAGTTGTGGTAAACATATTTCGTATAAATTGTAGAATTATTCCACATCGGAAAAATAACATAAAGTGGCTAATCCTATGATTATAAATAGGTGTCGTCCTGAAACCTTAAGTTTTAACCCAATTTTTTTTTAATCTCTTAAAAATTCTTAGAGTTCTTTTAAAAGTTTGTAGATGTGATGAATATACTATGTATAAATAGTAAAATTGTCCCACATCGTAAAATTAACATAAGGTGGGTGATCCTATAGTTATATATAGGAATCATCCTTTGACCTTATATATCAAAGTAAAATCTCCTATAATTATATATAGGAATCATCCTTTCACCTTATATATCAAAGTAAAATCTTTTAAGTCTCTTAAGTATTAATTGTCTTAGACATCTCTTAAAAGTTTGTGTATTATTATCTTCACAATTGTAAAATTTACATCATCAAAAATTATTTTAGAAAAGTATTATTAAAAAAATTTAAGTATCGTAACAAAAATTATGAAGATAATATAGTTACATTCGTGGTAAAAAAACCTCGAAAGTATAGAAACTCATACTATTTATTTGCACATACTTGGTGTAATTTTTAGTATACTCTTTTGTCCCACATTAAAAAATAATGTAGGTATGGTGAATATATTACTTATAAATAGTAGAATTATCCCACATCAGAAAATTATCATAAGGTGGGTGATCTTATGATTACAAATAGGAATCATATTTGGAAATAAAGTTTTAACCCAAAATCTTTTGAGCCTCTTAATTACATATTGTCTTAAACAGCTCTTAAAAGTTTGTATTATAATCTAAACTATAGTTAAATTTAGAAAAGTATCATAAATATTAATTTTGATGATAAATTATTTAATGTGTTATTTGAAAAACAATGTAGGCATGGTGACTGGTGAATATATACTATGTATAAATAGTAAAATTGTCCCACATTGAAAAATTATCATAAGGTGGTGTAATCATAAATATGATCACCTTTTTTATATTGTTAATAAAATACTTTTAAAATATAATAAGTGACCTTTAAAATATTTTTTTTATTATTCTAATAGTAATATAATAGTTTAGTAACAGTTAAGAAATAAATATTATATAGAAAAAGATGGTGTACTACTTAGTTTTTTATTAGTCCCACATTGAAGAATTATGTATGTATGGTGAATATATTACATATAATAGTAAATTGTCCCACATCAAAAAATTACTATAACATATTGGTGATTCTATGATTATAAATAGTAGTCATCCTTTAACTTAGGTATAAACCCACAATTTTTAAAGTCTCTTAAGTATTGGGTTGAAGAGTTCTAAAAATTTGTATTATAATTGTCACAATAGTGAAATTTACATCATTAAAAATTAATTTAGAAAAGTATCATAAATAATAATTTTGATGATAAACTACTTATTGTGTTATTAGTCCCACATTGAAAACTACTGTATTTGTGGTAAATATATATACTAAGTGTAAATTGTAAAATTATCCTATATCGGAAAATATCATGAGGTGAAGTGATCAAAAATATGATTATAAATTGGAGTCATTTTAGTCTCTTAAGTATTGTCTTAATGAACTCTTAAAAGTTTGTATTTTATCTCCACAATAATGAAATTTACACCATCAAACTTAATTTAGGAAATTTAGGAAAGTATTATATAAGTAATAATTTTGATGGTGTACTACCTAATAAGTTATTTGTCCCACATTGAAATATAATACAAGTATGGTAAATATGCTAGGTATAAATAGTATAATTGTCTCACATCGTAAAATTATCATAAGGTGCGGTGATTCTATAATTATAAATAGGAGTCATCATTGGAACTTAGATATCAACCAAAATCTTTTGAGTCTCTTAGATATTGTCTTAGAGAGCACTTAAGAGTTTGTATCTACATTAGTGAAACCTACATCATCCAAAATGAATTTAGGAAGGTATCATAAAAAAAATAAAGTGAAAAATCTTTTATTTATCTCAATATACATTTCCAATATTATATTCAAGTGATGTTTATAATTTTTATATAAAACCTTTTACATTTCATTTCACAAAAAAAATATTGTAAAAATGAGTCATCTTTCAAAGTTAGATATTCACCCAAATCTTTTGAATCTCTTAAGTATTATCTTACAGAACTCTTAAAAGTTTGTATTATTATCTCCGCCTTAATGAAATTTACATCATCAGAATTAATTTAGGAAAATATCATAAATAAAAATTTAAGAAAGTATCATAAATAATACTTTAATTTTAATGGTATACAACTAAATATGTTATTTGTCCCACATTAAAAAATAGTGTAAGTGTGGTGAATATATTATGTATAAATAGAGGAATTGTCCCACATCGGAGAAATATCAGAAGCTGGAGTGATCATGCGATTATACATAAGAGTCGTCGTTGGACTTAGATATCAATACAAAATCGTTTAAGTCTCTCAAATATTGTTTTAGAGAGCTCTTAAAATTTTGTATTAATTATGAAAATAATTTAATTATAAGATTCGTGGTAAAAAAATGTTATCATTATAGTATAAAATCTCATATTATTTGCACATACTTAGTGTAATTCTTAATATGTTATATATCACACGTTGAAAAATAATGTAAGTGTGGTGAAATATTAATACCTATAATTAGTAGAATTGTCCCATATCGGACAATTACCATAAGGTAGGGTGATCAACTCAAAATCTTTTGATTCTCTTAAGCATTGTCTTAGAAAGCTTAATTCTTAGGTACCTTGGATCATTTTTCGAGTCAAATAGATCAAATATAACTTGATTCCTGGCAAGATTGGTAAAATATGTTTAATATAGAAGTTGAATCAATATATCATTATTATTTTCTTAAACATTACGGAGTATATTTTATTATAATCTTAAAATTTCAAAAGTTTATTTTTACAAGTTAAATGTTATAGGAAAATTATGAAAATGTTATTAACGTAGACCCGTGCATCGCACGGGCATGAAATCTAGTTGATAAATAATAGACCTCATTTACTACCAAATAGCTTTATTTAGTTATTGTGCATAATTCAAGCACAAATTCTCATTTGTGACGGATCGATCGAACTCATCGCAAGCTTGCGACATGTCAAATCTCCCTCACAAAGAGCAAATGAGGTGCAAATAGAGCCCCACACTTGCCTTGCCACTAGCTCTTTGTGAGGGGGATTTGACCCGTTGTAAATTTGCGACGGATCGCCCTATCACAAACAAGACTTATTTTAATTCAAAATGCTGCGTGTACTTTACTAAGATGCTCCTGCCAAGCACAAGTAAGGCTCGGGGGGACTGGGGAGTCAGGGCCAATCTTGATTCTTGAATGTTCAATTTGACATAAAATCCATAAATTTATATATAAAAAAATGTTCGAAAGCCAAATGTTAAAACATAATGACATATGACCAGCCATTATTTAAAGATGATGTGGATTTTTTGATACTCCATCTAATCCACGTCAAAGGTAACACTTACATTTTGACACTATTCATCGTTGTAGAGAATCTTTGATATTATTTTTAATATATAAGACAAAATATAGTCATGTGAGATCTTGTTTGATTTATTGTCATGAATATTATATATTAGAATATCAAGTTTTTATAAGTTTTAATAATGTGGAACAAAAGATATTCACGTTGCAGAAAGTGCGTGTCTCGGCAAGTGTGGTCAAGCAACTTGTTACCTTTGATGTGAATGAGATAGAGTATAAATTAACAAATGGTGTCGGATAAATAAATTATCAAGAAAAAATTAAATTTATTATACTATCGTTATCACACGCTTATACATCACAAACTATCATGAGTTTTTCAACATGATAACCCTGCGTTTTTTCAAATTTTACCCAGTAACCCTACTTTTTAAACAACACTTATACTAATCATATACTTTATCAATACATATTAGGGTGACCCTTAACGATTTTTCCGTCAAATTTTTCCGCTAAGTATTTGACGTGACTGAATGTATTTCGGGATTTTCCACAAGATAACTGTAACGCCCCGATTTTTTTTTCTTGAAAACAACATAAATGCAAAGGGGATGTACAAACAGTACCATTATAATATTATACATCGGAAAAATTACAAGTGATAGAAAATAATATATTTTACAGAGACGTTACTGCCGTATTTTCCCTGCGGAAAAATACAAGGCTAATTTACAAACTAAACATGTTTTCTTACTATTAATACTAAGACCATTTTATTTCACTACATTATTATTCAAACTTTTTCTTTCCTGACAGATCTCACTCCTTGTTATTCCCAGCGCAAGAACCTGAAAGATATAAATATAACGGGATCAGCCAACCACCGGCTGAGTATGACTACCACTACTACAAATACAGGCAATAACAACGCCCCATCAACAACGCATACTCATGAAAATAAAGAAAAACCGTTGTGGAATGGATAATTATTTTTCCGCGGAATTTTATTAAACCTAATAACAACGGTGTTAGTTCTTCGAACGTTGTTATTAGTTTTAACAACGGCGTGAACTAAAATAACCGTTGTAAATAAATTTACTAATAACAACAGTTTATTCTATATCCGTTGTTATTAATTTAGCGCGAAATAATGAAAATTAATAACAACGGGTATGAAAAACCCGTTGTTATAATGTGTTATTAATTTGGCGCATTATTTGGCTTAAATTAATAACAACGAATATGATTTTGTTGGACGTTGTTGTTAGTTGTAACAACGGATTTAACTTTGTTAACCGTTGTAAATAGGTAACCTAATAACAACGGTGAATATGAATATTAACCGTTGTCAATACTTTTAATAAAGATGAAAAAAACACAGAACACTAATAATACTGTACTGCAACACAAAAACACAAACACAAAGCGATTATACTGCATCACAAAACCACAAACACTAATAATTTATTGATTTCCTGATCGTCTCTTTGTCATCATCTCCGTCTGCTATTTCTTATTAATCAGGTATTCTAATAATTTTTCTTTATTGATTTCCTGAATTTCGTTTATTTGTGAATTAGTTGCCTTATACATTGCATTTTCTGAATTAGTTGGCTTATTATTGAATTAGTTTTAATTAGTTGGATTTTCTGAATTACTTGGCTTACTATATATACTACGAATGTAGATAAATGACTCGAACTTGGATGAATGCTGCGAATATGAGTGACCCAAACTATAAGGATGGTTTAGCTGAATTTTATGAAGTCGTTGCGAACAATTTGAATGGTTCTTCTAGTATTCCATGCCCTTGTGAAAGATGTGGTAATATTAGGTATATGGCTATTCCGGACGTTAAAATTCACCTAGAAAAGTATAGTTTTAGTCGATCCTATACCCGTTGGATTTTTCATGGGGAATCATTAGAGGAAGATAATAATTTTGAAGAAGATGATCTTGAGGTATACGAAAGGATAACTGATGATCCCGAGTTTGCCGAGTATGTTGAGTTGGAAGCAGACGAGTTGAATGTTGGGTCTACAGATAATGAAGAAAAAGATGATGAATCAAATGCTTTTGAAGATGAAAACATTAATTTGGATGACCTTGACAACATGTATAAGAAGTTGTGTGAGTCTGAAGCGCCTCTATACCCTGGTTGTAAGTACACAAAGATGTCGGCTGTGGTGAAGTTGTATAATATCAAGGGGGCAAATGGGGTTAGTGACACATGTTTCACTAGTTTATTAGCCTTGATAAACGACATGCTTCCAGATGGTAATGTTCTTCCCGTTAAGACATATGAGGCTAAAAAACTAATTAGAGGGGTGGGTATGAAATATGAGAAAATACATGCATGTCCAAATGATTGCGTTTTGTATCGAAAATTATATCAAAACTTAACCAATTGTCCGGTTTGTTTTGAGTGGCGTTATAAGGATAAGGAAGGGATCCCGGCTAAGGTGTTATGGTATTTTCCAGTGATACCAAGATTCATAAGGATGTTTGCGAATAGCAATGATTCAAAAATGTTAACTTGGCATGAAACTGGAAGAATAAATGATGGGAAGCTAAGACACCCGGCAGATGGTATGCAATGGAAATCGTTCGACGCTAAGTATCCTGATTTCGGCATTGAACCTAGAAACTTACGTCTAGCGCTGTCCACTGATGGAATGAACCCACATGGAAACATGAGTACCCAACATAGTACTTGGCCAGTAGTGTTGGCAATATACAACTTACCTCCATATGTGTGCATGAAAAGAAAGTACTTGATGTTGTCGTTGTTAATTTCCGGCCCTAAACAACCTGGAAATAATATAGATGTCTATTTGGAACCTCTTTTAGATGATTTGCGAATTTTGTGGGATAGTGGGATAGAAGTATTTGATGCATATAGGAATGAAACTTTCAATTTGAGAGCGATGTTATTGTGTACAATAACCGACTATCCGGCTTATGGCGACCTTTCTGGGCATACGGTGCATGGGAAAGAGGCATGTCCATTGTGTGGGGAGGATATCGAGTCTGAATACTTGAAGTGTTCTCATAAGTATGTGTATTTGGGAAATAGGAGGGGCTTGGATCCTGACCATTGTTATCGCAAGCAGCAGAAAGCATTTAATGGACGTCAAGAACATCGTCAACCTCCTAGAATTTTGAGTGGGCATGAAGTTTATCAGAAAGTAAAGCATATTGAGATAAAATATGGGAAGAAGAACGGCTCTAAATTGTCTACTCGTGGGTATAAGAAAAGATCCATATTTTTTGATAAACTTCCATATTGGCCTGACCTGGAGGTCAGGCATTGCCTCGATTTCATGCACATTGAGAAAAATGTATGTGATAATATTATCAATACCCTCCTGAATGTTCCCGGTAAAACAAAGGATAACGCCGCAGCTAGGGAAGATATGCAAATGATGGGTATTAGGCTAGAGTTGGCACCACAGAAGAGAGGTAATGGTACATTTTTACCGCCAGCAGCTTATACCCTTTCACGGAATGAGAAAAAAGAGTTTTGTGCATGCTTGAATGGAATTAAAGTGCCACATGGTTATTCGTCCAACATCAAAAGCCTTGTGTCGATGCAAGATCTAAAACTCACCGGGTTAAAGTCACATGATTGCCACACTTTGATGCAACAATTACTATCCGTGGCTATTCGCTCCATTTTACCTGAAAAGGTACGATATGCTATTACCAGATTCTGTCTCTTCTTCCAGTCCATATGCGATAAAGTCATCGATCCCGATGATGCGGATTCATTGCAGGACCTCGTTGTCACCTCTCTTTGTCATTTTGAAATGTATTTTCCACCCTCTTTCTTCACTATCATGATTCACCTGACCACTCACTTGGTTAGGGAGATTTTGTACCTTGGGCCCGTGTACTTGAGATACCAGTATCCTTTCGAAAGATTGATGAAAGTCTACAAGGACTATACATCTAATCGGTATCGTCCAGAAGGTTGTATTGCTGAACGTGCTATATTAGACGAAGCTCTTGCATATTGTTACGCTCATCTCTCTCCTGAGGAGTTAATTGGCGTTCCAAAGAATCGTCATAGTGACTGGATGACCGGAAAAGGTATTAGGGGCCGGGTTGAAAAAATTGTGTCACGTGACATGTTACATTTAGCACATACGTATGTGCTAAACAACGAAGATGAGGTGCAACCTTATATTGAACAACACAAAGATGAGCTCAAATACGATCACCCAAACAAGAGCGAGATGTGGATTGCAAACGAGCATAAGAAGACATTTGGAGAGTGGTTTAGGAATGTTGTCTTGGAGTATAAGAATTTGTATGGTGATGACATCTCTCCTAGGTTACTACGTCTTGGGTTAGGTCCAAATGCCAGGGCCACTTTTTTCAGCGGTTTTGCTATTAATGGTTATACTTTTTACACCCGCGAGCAAGATGAGTTGAGCACAATGCAAAATAGTGGTGTGAGTTCTGAATTTGAGGCAATGCACTTTGCTACTTCAAAAGATAAAAACCCTATTTGGGGAAAATGCCTTTATTATGGTGTTATTCAAGAAATATTGGTATTAGATTACATTGATTTCACAATACCTCTGTTTCGATGTAACTGGGTTGATAACAACAACAATTGTGTTCGAAAGGATAAAATGGGATTTACGTTGGTCAATTTGGATAAGGTTGGCAATAATAAGGATGATCCTTTCATAATGGCATCCCAAGCTAAACAAGTGTTCTATATCACCGATCCTATGGATAAGAAGTGGTCTGTTGTACTATCTATAAGGAGTAGACGGGGTGCACCCGATAATGGTGGGGATAATGATCAGGATGTCGTGTTTGAGGGAATGGATCACTCTTCCACTGTATCTTATTTCGACAATGTTGACACTGATCATGATAACATTGAAAGCATCTATATGCGTGATGATCATGGTGAAGGTATTTGGGTTAACGAAGAAACTATGTCGGGCAAGAAACGTCCCCGATCCTGAGGTGGTATTGTCTTTAGTTTTTGTTAGCTTTGGTCATTGTTGAAGATTCCCAAATTATTTAGCTTTTGGTCATTCATTATACAGTCTCCATGTTTTGGTTTCTGCTGATATTGCAGTGTATAGTGCTTATGATATTGCTGTCTTTGTTGGTTTCTGCTGATTATTATTGCAGTGTATAGTACTTATGATATTGCTGTCTCTTATAATTATAATTAAAAAAAAATAAAGGTAAGCAACAACAACGGTTGTTGTAAATATACCCGTTGTGGTTAGTAATAACAACGGTTATTAATCACAAACCGTTGTCATAGTGTTTACTAATTACAACGGGTATGATACTATAACCGTAGTCATTACTCTATCACAACGGTTTGTTTATGATAACCGTTGTCAATATTTGTAGATAGGAAACACACACTAATAATACGACTGTACTGCAACACAAAAACTCTATCACAAAGATCTATTAAAGGAAATGATCATTTTTCTGTCATCATCTCCCTTATTATTTTTTAATTTGTGAATTTGTGAACTATTTCTTGAATTTGTGAATGTCATTTCCTGAATGTCGTTTATGTTTTTCACCAATTCAATGTCGTTTATTATTAGCAAATTTGTTAATGTCATTTCCTGAATGTCATTCAATTCTAATTTTGCTTTATCGATTGAATAGCTTTGAATTGAATTAGTTTAATTACTTCTAAACTTAAGTCAAAAAACAAATTAACTTATCAACATTAATATTATTAAATAATAAGTTCAAACGGCGCCACACACAAATGGCGCCAAAACAACAACAACCAAACAACCAAACAACTACAACCAAACAACAACAACAAATTAAATTGAGTCCGGGTAAATCTCCCGGATAGCTGCCACCGCTAGAGCATATGCATCAATCGGGTCAGCCTCGGCCAGAGCCAACCCTTCCCACTGCTCTACCTGGGTCACTTCAACGAGGTCGACCCCATTTGGCCAACGGTAACGGTCATGTTCGGAAGCCACCCATAGATATGGCCCAGGCTGGTGGTCCGTGCTCTCAATAAAATCTTTTCGCCCATGCCCGGCCTTGTCAAACATTCTTGCCAGTTTGAATGCGGACGCACGATGAGCATCCGACATCCCAAACTCGAAAACGAGTTCCCCTGTAAAGTGCCTGCGATGATAATTTGGCCACATCTTCCTGATTAAATAGCCATTTCGAATAAGCGTATCACGGAGTTTTTTGTAACTTTTACACACAACGTAGCCACCCTCAATATGACAAGGCATTTCTTTCATGATGCAAGCATATGGTTTAGTAAAAGTTCCAGACATTTTGTATGGTTGATGTTAGTATTGAGGCTGGGAAATTTTGTATGGTTTAGCAAATATGATATTGATTAGAGTTGGGAATTTTGTATGTGGTTGATAACCTGCTTGTATTGAGGCTGTATTTATAGAGAGTTATTTATTGGAGTTATTTATTCACATGCATGCATTGGTTCACATGAAGGCATTGATTCACATGCATGCATTGGTTCCCAAAACGACTATACATTCACATGCATGCAGTACGTTATTGATTGAGTAAATGTGTGAATATGCAGTCAATGCATTTACTGCAATGTGCAGTCAATGCATTTACTGCAATGTGCAGTAACCCTATCACAACGGTTGTGGTAACGAAAACCGTTGTGGTTAGTAATAACAACGGGTTTTTGTACCAATAACCGTTGTTATTGCGTAATAACAACGGGTTTTTGTACCAATAACCGTTGTTATTGCTCAATATTATTATTTTTAATTAAAAGATATTGCAGTCCAAACCCGTGAATAAACAACAGCAGAACCAGCATTGATTAAAGCATCCATTGAACATCATCAATGGCAGCATAACCCCTCTATAAATACAGCCTCAAAACCCCTCCTTTAAATATTCCATAACTACCCTAAAATTAATATCATCAATGGCAGCAGTTAACCTTCCCAACGATGAAACGACCCTTACAAAATTGATTGCAGATGAGGAGGAGGCTCTTGCCGTAGTTCCCGCTGATCATCACCCATTGATTAAAGGATCCATTGAACATCGAAGGGATTATTGGATTAAGAGGCGTGAAGCAGTCCGACTTGTCAACCAAGCGTCGTCATCATCATCGTCCTCTGTCTACCCACGTCGGCCTTATACTCGGAGGTTGGATGCCGCAAGAGATATGTTGAGCTGTACCCGTCCTACCTTATCTCCACATGCAAGACGTGTACTTGCAGGCATTGAATCTGTTATTGCAAAATACGAGGTTAATGATCCGGAAGTCATCAGTATCATCAATATTGTTCCGGATTGTTGGTGGCAGTGTGAGAAAAGCTTTTTACACTTAACCGGAATTGTTCCGGATTATTTAACATCTTTATTTATTTGATGTCGGATGAATGTAATGTACTTTATTATAAAATCTAGGTTATTCCTAATGAAATCAATGAGAAAGAATGTTGTTTAAAGTGTTTGAATTGATGTTCAATATTTTGATGTATTATTAGAAGTATATAAAAAAGGGTTTAGGGTTTAGGGTTTAGGGTTTAGGGTTTAGGGTTTAGGGTTTAGGGTTTAGGGTTTAGGGTTTAGGGTTATTTTGAAGTAACACACGTATACTAATAATGATACTTAATAATTAAAAGTGATCCGACCCGAAAATGATACTTAATAATCATCACGCGGATAATAAATAATGATTTCTATCGAATTAAATAAAATAACCTGATACTAGCGAGCTAATTAATTTTTGGTCGGACAGTTTCAGGTTTGTGATGCAAAAACGGCCCGTTTATTAGCGTACTTGAATTGGATGAACGAAGTCGATCGACCCCAGGCCATATATATATATATATATATATATATATATATATATATATATATATATATCATTATTATTTAATTTGGGAAACATTGACGTACGTGTATATATAATACTTAGCTTGCTTACTTGAATTGCATGTATGTGCATTGATGAATCTGTTATTATTGCAAATTGTAGTACGAGCGTCGTTAATTAGAGATCCGGAAGTCATCATCATTTAATTATTATATATATATATATATATCATCATCAATAAGTAGTACATATATATATACGAGGTAATTAATAATGACACGTGCCCCCGACCCTGCCCAAAAGCGATCGACCCGAATTGAAGTACGTAGCTACGCTTGCTCTGATCTAGAAAGTGGATTGCCCGATCCGTAACTGCTGGCCTGGCCACCCGATCGATTAGTTTCAGGTTAACTAGTGATGCATGATAATTATAATAACCAGTTCCTTAATTAAAAAGAAAATGACCCGATTCGAGGTAATTGAACCAAAAACTAAAAATAATTAATAACTAACCCGATCGATAAAGTTATTAATTACAAACCCGCCGAATCTAACCCGATTGGAATTGATTCCCAGGCCAAACCCGATCCGAGCTAATAATTAAACGTAACTTACGCCTATAATATAAAATTTAGAGCAAAGTAAAATAAATTAAATTAAATTTAGAGCAAAGTTAAATAAATTAATTTAGAGCAAAGTTAATGAGTTTATTTCGTGCCTCAAATTTTAATACCGCGCGCGCGTATCTGAAAAATTAAAAAAAATATACATAATCTATAAAAACGGTGTTTTAGAAATTCACCGTTGTTATTACTTTCAACAACGGTTTATAATAAATAAACCGTTGTCTTAGTGTTATTACTTTCTACAACGGGTGTTATTTAACCGTTGTTATTACTCTATAACAACGGTGGTTTGTAGGATAACCGTTGTCAATAGTTTCTCTTAATAAACCCTTTAGTTTCTCTTAATAAAAAATAATTTACAATCCTATAGAGTAAATTTTACACACGTACATTATCATCATCATCCTCCTCGTTTACAATCATCCTCGTTTACAACACAAATCTTTTTGTTTATTATCATCATCATCCTCCTCGTACTCGTGATCATCATCCTGTTCTCTTTATCATCACCCTGTTCTCATTTTCTTTATCAGGTAATTTTTGTGTTTCGTCTTTAGGGTTTTAAGATTGAAGTTCATCTTTTTGTTTTCATTTTCTATTTATCGTTCTCTTTATCATGTAGTTTCATTCCTTTCTAAGTTTTTAGAGTTTTAGAATCTCTGCATGACTCTTTATTTGTTCAGTTACTATTTCATTCATTTCAAGGTCTTAGGGTTTTAGAATCGCTGTATGCATGACTCTGTTCCGTTACTATTTCATTTATTTTGAAGGTCTTAGTGTCTTAGGATTATCATGGGTGAAAAACGGAAAAGAGTAGACAACAATGATAAGGGGGATAAGCCTGGTGAGAGGGGTGCTTCGAAGTGCTCTGCAGCCCTTGCAGCTATAGCGGCAAAAACGCCGATGGAAATAAAATGGAGTGTGAAAGGTGTTCCTACTGGTCCAAATGCTAGCCATTTAGCCACTTGGATTGGAGTTACAACCAAACAGTTTGTGCCTATAGATTTAGATGATTTCAGGAATATAAATCCTTCATTGCAGAACTTACTCTTGAAACGTATAAAGGTATGATAATATCTTTAGCTAAACACCATTTTATTTTGCATAAGTTACTATTACATAAGGCAGGAAGCCGTATAAAGGTTCGTGTAAAGGTATGATATTAGACAGCCGCTTATTAGTATATATGATGATGATGCAGGAAGCTTTCGATATTCCAGACTGCCATGATAAGTATCTATTACGTAAGGCAGCGGCAGTCTTAAGGCAGTGGAGGTGTGACCTTGCCAAATTACACTTGTATGTGGACAAGGAGACGGGGCAGATGCATAAGAGCCCACCGACAAAGTACCCCCACATCACTCAGCAACAATGGGATAATTATAAGGCGAAACGAGCTACTGAAAAGTTTCAGGTTAAGTATCCATGTCATATGTTTACATTTTTGTAAAACTCTACTTAAGGTTACATTTTTCTAAAAGTTTCAGGTTACATTTTTCTAAAACTCTACTTGTATCTATAATTTTCTAATTGTCTCATCTACTTGCGATTTTATATGATTTGAAGAGCGTTAGCGCCAGAAATCGTGCTAACATCTCACAGAAGCGGGGGGTATATTATGGTTCTCGAGGCGGTTACAGATTGATAGAAGAAAATCTCGTAAGTAGCATCTATATATTAGATTTTTTTAATCATACTTGGACTTGATATACATGTATACATATATTATTTTTGAGTTAACGTGTAGGTGTCAAAAGGTGTGACCGACTTGAATCGGCACGTAACTTATAAAGAAGGGCACACGCCTAAAGGATCCCGAACATGTAACGAATATGATCAGGAAGTCTTGGCCAACATAGTAAGTATTATTTTTATTAAGACGGGTTTTTAATAACTTTATTGTTCAATTCTTGTATGTCTAACTATCTATTTATTTTAGTAACAAAAATTAAATTAAGTTTATTTAATATATTATAGGAGAATGTTCTGAAGGAGGTTGCGGAAGGGAAATTCACTCCGAGTGGTCGTGACGACGTTCTTGCTAGAGCGATCGGCCGTCCCGAGCATCCAGGTCGATTGAGGGGCGTCCCATTACATGTCGGAGTCACGAAATATTATGGGACAACTAGCTCGAACAAGAAGAAGAAAAATAAGGGGAAGGCTGACATGGTACGTATACCATTTGTTATTGTCATTTAAAATTCACATGTTATTGTTTTAACAAATTGCTGATTCTACATTTTGGGCGTGCAGGTTCAGTTATTGGCCTCCGTGATACTGAAGATGAATTCTGGAGGCAAGCCTTCCGAAGAAGAATTGAAGATGATGGAGGATGTCATTAAAAAGGGTGAGGTAGTGCAACAGATTTGCCAAGAGGCAGACACTACTACCTTGCCAATACATGAGGAGACGGCTGAGAAGATGGGTGAGGTACCTACTGCTGTCGAGGTTTTAATACCTCAAGCCGATAAGGTAAATATGATTTTTTTTTTCTGCATTTGTTCTTTCTAGCAGCCATGCCTTTGATTGGTTTATTTTATTAGGTAAATGAGTCGGAAAAGGGGACGCAACTTGAGGAGACGGGTGAGGTACCTAATGCTGCTGAGGTTTTGATACCTCAAGCCGATAAGGTAAATACGACTTAACCATTTTGAACCTCTGCATTTGTTCTTTCCAGCAGCCATTGCATGCCTTTGATTGGTTAATTAATTTTATAAGGTAAATAACTCTGAAAAGGGGACGCAACTTGAGGAGCCGGCTGAGAAGACGGGTGACAATAAGGAGGTATGTAGAATATAAGAAGTTAGTATATGCTGTCAGTGCTAAATCTGGTCTGGACATGTTCAAGTATAATAGCCTACCCACCAACAATAAATACTTGTAACTAACTTTACATTATATACTCAATATAGATCATTTATGATATCTATTATATTTTGGTATTTAGTAAATAATGTGTATTCTTCAGGCCACAAAAAGGCGGGTAGTTGTTCGTCTCGCCGACCCTTCATTCAAAGAGAATGTGATTGTTGCTCGGGGTTTCGTATACCCAAAGCCCAAGGACTCAGCGGAAACCATCTTGGTTCATGGCGTACGACTCTTGCCGAAGCATGCAAAAGTGGGGATAGTGGGAGTCGTGAAGGGCTATGGAACCCGTAAACTGCCCGTCCCAGTCCGCGACGACATAGTAATACTGGCAGATGCGGTTAAATGTTTTGTCCAATGGCCTCAAAGCCACATTTTCTTGGCTCGTGATTGTAAAATTCAACAGAATGTAGACGGGGTTAGAAAAATACATCTAATTTAACCCGCCTTTTGTCTTTGTTCATCACCTTCATAAATAGTGAAATTTATACTATGTTTTATTTTTGTTTTGTAGGTAACAAAAAACATGGATAAGTCTAACTCGATAGACAATAATCTTTCTACTACCTCGTCAAAACAACAACTTGATGAGGTATTTAATTTAATCAACTCTCTTTATATTTTAAGTTCTACTATCGCCTCATCATTGAAAGAGCAACTTAATTTAGTTAGCCACATGTAGGTTGTGAAAGGTAGCACACCGCATCATTTCCCCAAGCTGAAAGAGGTCAGGAGTCTATCCGGTACTAAATATCATGGGAACGTTTACATGGAAAAAGTACGAACGGTGGCGATGCTGGAGCTTTATAAGGAGGCTGAGAGACGCATAGCAAGCGAGCAATTAATAGTTATTCCGCTCGAGAATGATATTGTAGGGGTAGAACGCCAAGCAATGCTGGATTGGGAAACGCTAGCCGTTTGGGCTGGCCTTGACGAGATTGATGTCCAACACCTATATGTTTGGATGAAGTAAGTTTCTTAATAAATTAAATCATGCAGTATTCTAATATTCTGACTAAGTAAGATATAGTGTTTATAATATCGGAATTAAAACCGGCATGTAGGTACTTGAACTCGGTTGTGATCCCCGCCGAGACCAATATTAATCCACTTCCTCAATACGGATTCATGTGCCCAAATGTTTTATCTATGCATATCGAGATGTTTTCGTATGAAGAACGTGTAAATTATATTGCTGGGGAATTGGCGAAAAACAATAAGCTCATTTTTGCCCCTTATAATGAAGCCGGGTAATATATAATTAATATTACGATTCCAAATACAATTGCAGTTTTATATGTTTGGTTATGATGCATGTTGTGCTTGTTAATAATGATGTGTCTCTCGATCTCTAGGAGACATTGGGTGCTAGCAGCGATCAATCCGACCACGAAGAAAGTATTTTGGTTGGACTCTTTGCATGGACAACCATCCGAGACCTTTAAGAAGTTGATTATTAAGTAAGTTTATAATACTGATGATGATTTGGCACATAATATTAAGTTTCATTTATTATTATTAAGTAAGTTTATGTGACTTTCGGCCTCTTTCCTTTTTTAAAGGGCCTTTGAGAAGAAAAGAGCAACAACCGGCGATCAACCGACAGAATATTCTGATGATGGCCCTACTTTTATTACGATAACAGGGGTACGTACGCGCAAATACAATATATACCTTAATAATTAAGTGCATTAAACTAATTACGCATATACATCTGTCTTTTTTAATTACGCATTAAACTAATTGGTAATTGCCTTCTCGTCTCTTCGTTTATTATGTAATAATAGGTCCCTAAACAGCCGGATAGCATCCAATGTGGATACTACGTTTGTCGTTTCATGTTGGAGATTATTAGGCGAAGATATATCAGCATTCCAGAAAGAGTTAGTAGTTTAATGTAGCTATTATTTACTTTTTTTTCATTAGAGCTGATATCTTTTCTGCTATATATATATGATCGATGTTGCTAATTATGTATGATATGCCTATACTGTTGTTACCCTACTGATCGATGTCTTTTATTTGTTTTATCCGCAGTATTCAATCAACACGCCACATGTCCCTGAGTACACTAAGCACAATATAGACGAGGTAAGGGACTTGTTGGGCAAATACGTCCTTGATGAACAAACAAAGAATAAATGAAACTTAGATTATTTTGGAAGCAGATAGGGAACTTTAATTTGTATGTAGAAGTCATTAATTAGAGCGAGTTGTAAGTATGAATTGCTCTGAAAGAGATCATTTTGGTTGTATATATCATCTTGCTGCTGCTGTACATGAATTGCCATGTACATGAATTGCCCTGTACATGAATTGCTCTGATTTATATATAGATATATCATTTTGCTGCTTCTGAAATTGGTTTATGCTGCGTACTGCTGCTACTGCTGCTGATTTATGCAGGATTTTAACTGGTGGCATGGGAACAAATTTCAATTTTTTCAAAAACAATAATAAAAATAATAACAACGGTTTTTCAAAATTCATTAAAAGCGTTGTAACATATTTCCCACCAAAACTTATCATACCTTTAACAACGGTGTATTATAGAATACCTGTTGTTATTAAAACTTTCCACAACGGCTTCTTTATTATACTCCGTTGTAATTAACAATATTCACAACGGGTTTGAAAAATTAAAGCGTTGTTATAATCCTTCCCACCAAAATTAATCATACCTTTAACAACGGTTTAATTTCATAGAACCGTTCTCGTATCTTTCCCACCATAATTATTCACACGTTTTAACAACAGTTATCTAGTAATAACAACGACTTATTACCGTTTTTAAAACTATTCACAACGGTATTTTCATTAAATCGGCACCGTTGTTAAAACCTTTAACATTGGAGGCTTTAACAACGTCCGCTTTTTAATATTACAACGGTTTTTAACCGTTGTCATAGCCTGTTTTTGTAGTAGTGTAGTATTAAATGTAGTACCCCTTTAAAATGATCTAATAACTCTTAATACTACACTAGTATATTATTAGAGAATATGAACTCTAAGTATTATGTAAACTTCTTAAGTTTAGTGAGATGTTAGAGAGAAGTAGTGATTTTGTATAAATGAAAATATATGAGATAGTATAGAATAAATAAGAGGAAAAACAAGCCCTCTTTTGGCTTGGGAGAACCGGTCACACAACACCCCACATGGGTGGGGTGTTGTCATTTTCACATTGTTCTTCACAATGTAAGGTTGAGTGTATGGATTATTGTAGTAATGATTTGTTCTAATTCTTAATTAGAATAAAATACAAACTAAAATCATACCCACCAACACCACAAAAACCGGTGCACCCATGTAATATGGGTGTCCATTTTATTTTTGCAATTTGTCATTTGTCACAAGTGTGACATGTGACATGTAACATGTAATTAGGCTTATAAATGTACATTTAACTAATTTAAATGCAATTTCATAACAAATAAATTAGACTTAACATTTTAAGTCACATTTTATAATTACATGTAAATAAAATGGGTCCTCTCATATTTGGTTAAAATAATCTACAACAGTTTGTAATTATAATCGAACCAATTTTACTTATCTCAAATGTTTCATAAACATAATGCATTCTTAGTAATATAACAATTAAATTACCAAAATGAATCTTATTTAATCATATTACAATAAGATATATTTCTCACTCACAATTTAAACTTGGTTCATTTTAAGGGATTAATTAATCTGTATCACTATACAATTAATTAATGTACATGATTAGGGGATTGTCCTTTAGGTGTGACCTCAAGGGATCAACTGATCACCACCGTCATACGACAGTAACGTCAAACTCAATTGAGCCAATCGTTACCGATTTATGTTGACCAGTTGACTATAATATTCATCATCCCTTTGTATTCTTATTATTGAGATTTAATTATGTGATCGCACTATTGTTGAGGACATTTACTCCAACAATTAGTTGGTAATTAGTTTTGTTAATTGGTTTATAGCAAGAGTCTAGATTAGTTAATTTAGTTAATCCCGCCTTCTCTTGGGTTCGACCCTATTCTTACCATTTACTACCTTTATTTAAGATAGTTTGTGTTTGTTTAGCAGATATAAATTGTTATTTGACCGTAGCTAATTAGCGGAATTAACGACACGTGAAATTAGCCTCGTCACCAATGCCAAGACTATGGCCATTTCAAAAATGATTGCCCCTCTAAGAAAGCACTGACCATTATGGAAGTAGAAACTTAGGAAAAAGAAGGCTTAGTGGAGTATGAGAAAGAGCAGGTATTGGAAAAAGAGGAAGAACCCTCTTAGGAAGATTTAGACCAAATGGTTGTAGCCCACCCTAATACTGGTCACACATTGATGATTTGATGAATAATGCACTCCCAACAGGCTCCCTTAGAGGAGGACCAGAGATCACTTATCTTCAGGAGTAGGTGCACCATCCAAGGGAGGGTGTGTAACTTGATCATTGATGGACGGAGCTGCACCAATGTGGCATCTGTCACTATGGTAAACAAGCTCAACTTGAGCACTCAGCCCCACCCACAACCCTACAAGCTGAGATGGTTAAATAAAAGGGATGAAGTTAAGGTAGACCAGCAGTGTTTGGTGTCATTTTCAATTGGAAAGGTTTACAAGGATAAGGTTCTCTGTGATGTAGTACCAATGGATGTCTTCCATCTACTCTTAGGCAGACCATGGGAGTTTGAGAGTTCAGTGCATGAGAGAAGAAGTAATACTTATACCTTCAAGCAAGGAAGCAAGAAGATCACTTTAACACCCCTACCACCAAACCAGAAGAGTTATGTGAGTCCTAGTATGACAGAGGATCTCAGTGGGGTCTTGTTTTTATCTGAAGTAGCTATGGTGAAGGAATTTAAGGAAGGACAACCTCTGTTGGTGTTGTTGTCAAAGGAGGTTTAGGAAGGAGAACCAAAAGAGGTTCCTGCAGAGGTTAAGCCATTAATCAATCAGTTCAAGGATGTGTTCTCAGAGGAACTTCCTAGTGGCCTACCTCCCTTAAGAGGGATTGAGCACCAAATAGACCTTGTGCCAGGATCTGTACTTTATAACAGGCCTGCATATAGGTGTGAACCTAAGGCAACACAAGAATTGCAAAGCCAGATTGATGAGTTGATGAGCAAGGGGTTTGTGAGAGAATCCCTGAGTCCTTGTGTTGTACGTGCTCTTCTAGTCCCAAAGAAAGATGGCACATGGAGGATGTGTATAGTCAGCCGAGCCATCAACAACATTACAGTCAAGTATAGGTTCCCTATACGTAGGCTGGATGACATGCTAGATGAGTTGAGTGGATCTAAGGTATTCTCAAAGATAGACCTAAGACAAGGCTATCATCAAGTAAGAATTAGAGAGGGTGATAAGTGGAAGACTTCCTTCAAAACAAAGCATGGGCTGTATGAATGGCTTGTTATGCCATTTGGATTATCAAATGCACCTAGTACCTTTATGAGGTTGATGACAGAGGTACTAAGGTCATGCTTAGGCAAGTTTGTGGTTGTTTACTTTGATAATATTCTTATTTACAGTAAAACGTCAAGAAGATCACTTGAGGCACCTTGAGACACTCTTTGATTAATTAATTAGTTGATTTTAATCTATATAATCAAATAATTAATTACATATCATATAAATCGAAAAAGTGGGGATAGTTTTTAATACTTAATTCACCCCCCCCCCCCCTCTTTCGTATTCGATCAATAGACTCTACAATTGGTATCAGAGCCTCGCGCTCTTGATTGCCTTACAGCAAGGACTCTGATCCGTTTTTATCGTTTTATTTAATTAGTTTCCGTTGCATTTAATTTTATTTTAATGGATTCCAAACACTTAAAGTGTCCCGTATTCAATGGGAAGAACAATAGTTTGTGGAAAAATATGATGACCTATTAAATAAAGGGTAACGACTGGGAGTGCTGGCTAATCATTAAGAATGGCCCTAATAAGATCGTGCTTGGCACTTCCACCGAAAAGAAAGAAGATGACTATGTTGAGGCATATTATAAGAAAGCTGAGAAAAATTCAAAAGCTATCAGTCTGTTGCAAAACGGCATGATTGCTAATGAGTTTGACCGTTTCTCATCTAGCTCAACTGCCAAGGAAATATGGGATGGTCTAGAGTTAGCCTATGAGGGGACAACTGTTCTTAAAAAGCAACGTATTGCATTGTTAATGCGAAAATACGAATCGTTCTCTATGGAGCAAAAATGAATCGCTTGATAACATGTCCACTCGCTTCTCTCGTATCATCAATGAATTGGAAAATCTTGGAAAAACTTTTGACTCCGGGGAAATTGCTAGAAAGATCCTTAGAAGTCTGTCTAAACGATGGAGACCTAAGGTGATCGTAATTGAGGAATGTAAAGATCTATCTAACCTATCTTATCAAGAGCTACACGGAACCCTAATGGCTCACGAGATTACTCTTGATGAGGATGAGGCAAACGATAGCAATATTAAGAAAGTGTCTTTACAAGCTGACTCTAGTGAAAAATAAGATTCGGATCTTGAAGATGAAACAGTGTTATTTGCTAAGCGTTTTGAGAAAAAAAAAAATTTATTCAAAAACAAGGAAAAACGTTTAACAATAACATTAACAAATATTATAAGAAGCCATTCGAGTCAAAAGGGTCTCTCTCAAGTCGTGGTTGCTTCAAGTGTGGAGACAATGATCATATGATTAAGGATTTCCCTACCTGGAATAAAATCAAAGACAAAAATCAACGAGACAAAACCAAGAAGGAATTCAAGCAAGTCATGACGGCCTATTGCTAGGGAGATCTCGACACAGAAGACGACGAGTCAGAGGAAGAAGAAGTTGCCAACCTATGTCTGAGCAACGTCAGTCTTGACCTAATTTCTGACAGCGACAACGAGAGTGAATCTGAGATGGGCCTCGTCCGCAATTTAGATTCAGAATCAGATTCAGATGATGATGAAGAGATAATAGTGAAAGAAAATAATTTATGGTATCTCGACAATGGTTGTTCAAGACACATGACCGGAAATAAGAATCTTTTTCTTTCACTAGAGCCCTTCGACGGTGGCAAGGTCACTTTTGGAGACAACAAGAAGGGCAAGATAATCGGTGTAGATCATCCACTTGAGTTGGTACACATGGATTTATGTGGACCTATGAAAGTCAGAATCCATGGTGGATCAAGCTACGTATTCGTCCTAGTTGACGACTACTCAAGAATGAAGAAGAAGTCATGAATGATCCCGATTTTCGCCTTACAAGAGAGGATTTACCAGAACTGAATGAAGAAGTTATTGAAGGAATCAACGATGAACTTGATAAATCCGCAAATGATCTTGAAAAGAGAACTGAGACAATTGTGGATGATACAAATGTCTCTTCTCAAAACAAGAAAAAGGAAACCGGAGTTATAACTGATGATGCTATTACTTTGGACCCAGATCAAGATATTGTAACTAAAGTTGTACCAACTTTAACTATAACCCCGGAGTCAAGCTCAAGGGAACCAATTTTGACTCTGAATCATTTGAGAAAAGTGAGAGTTCACCAGATGATGATGAGCCAAAGAACTCTAGGAAATGAAAATAAAAGAGTTCTCATCCTATGGATAGTATCCTAGGAAGTTTGAATAAAGGAGTTCAAACAAGACGAACATTAATTCATTCTATTCTGTCTACCATAGAGCCTACCAACATCAACGAAGCACTTGCAGAATCAGACTGGATTATGGCAATGCAAGAGAAGCTTCAACAGTTCAAACGTAATAAAATTTGGCATCTAGTGCCACGTCCTAACAATCGAACTGTGATTGGTACTCGATGGGTATTCAGAAATAAATTGGATGACTCAGGAATTATAGTTCGTAATAAGGCTCGACTGGTTGTTCAAGGGTATAATCAACAGGAATGGATTGATTATGATGAGACCTTTGCACATGTAGCAAGACTTGAAGCTATTCGTCTGCTTATTGCCTTCGCAGCTCATAAAGGAATGAAATTGTACCAAATGAACGTTAAGACTGCTTTTCTTAACAGATGTTTGGAAGAAGAGGTTTTTATTGAACAACCTCCCGGATTTTTAAATAGCAAATTTCAAAAATATGTTTTTAAACTTGATAAAGCTTTATATGGCTTGAAACAAGCACCTAGGGCATGGTACGACAGATTGTCTAAACTTCTCTTACAAAACAATTTTAAAAGAGGATCTGTCGACAAAACCCTATTTCTAAAATCCGAGGGTTCTGATTTACTTGTTGCTCAAATTTATGTAGACGATATTATTTTTGGTTCTACTAACAATAAATTGTGCAAGTACTTTTAAGATTTAATGACCTCAGAGTTTGAAATGAGCATGATGGGAGAATTGAAATTCTTCCTAGGATTGCAAATTCAACAAAATAAGGAAGGTATAAAGATTCACCAACAGAAATATGTCAAGGAGCTAATCGGAAAATTTGGTATGGAGAACGCTCATCCAATGGACACACCTATGGTAACTGATAAAAAGTTGACCTTAGACGAAAATGGTAAGTGTGTCGATGAAACTACATATCGAGGTACGATTGGTTCTTTAATATATTTAACTGCAAGTAGACCTGACATTATGTTTAGCGTATGTGTCTGTTCTAGATTTCAATCATGTCCTAAAGAGTCACATATGATTGCAGTTAAACGTATCTTGAGATATTTAATTGGTACATCTAATCTATATTTATGGTATCCACTTGAGTGTAATTTCAATCTAGTAGGATATTCAGATGCAGATTATGCGGGATGTTCTTTAGGTAGAAAAAGTACCTCTGGATTCGCTACCTTTGATGGACCATGCATAATAACTTGGGGCTCAAAGAAGCAAAATTCAGTTGTGTTATCTACTACTGAAGCCGAATATATAGCTTTAGGACTGGTATGTTCTCAATTACTTTGGTTAAAGCAACAACTATGTGATTATGGGGTTAATGTTGGTTGCATGTCTGTATTTTGTGATAATACGAGTGCTATTATTATTTCTAAAAATCCAGCTCAGCATTCTCGTACTAAGCATATAGACATTGACATCATTATTTACGCGACCATGTAGAAAACGGCAACATTAAACTCGGATTTTGTAGTACTGAAAAATCAATGGGCTGGCATTTTAACAAAGGCGTTAGCGAGAAGACGTTTTGAGATTTTGCGTTTGGAAATTAGTTTAATCAGTAGCAATTAAATTCGTCATATTTATTTCATGAACCTGCGTGACTGGTTAGAATAAGATAAGATTGTATGACTATGTCTGCGTATTCTATTCTAGTATATTTATGTTTAATATTATATATTTTACGTGAATATCTTGCATATTAAGTATTTTATGGATATTGAATTATGGACCACATATTTGCCAAAAATCTATCTTATTCACTTTCCTAATTAAACCAAAATTCTACCCATGATACTCATGTTGACCGAAATTCCCAACAATATTATCTAACCATATCTTTTATTTAACTAATCCTATCCTTACCATATCTCACCTTTATTTACCCTAGATTCCTTTTACTATCCTACCAGAATTCAAAGACAAAGAAAAAGGAAAAAGAGGGATCTATAGCCGGCACCTACACGTGCCAACCTACTAAACCCAAACCCCAACACTACCCTTCATAATTACCCATCACTATCACCATCAACACACATCACAACTCCACCTTCCTCCTTCTACACGAAAAAAAAAAACAAAAAACAAAATCAAGCTATCATCAATGGCTTCCACACGGTCCACTACCAAAAACACCAACACCCCAAACTCTAAAACTCAAACACCATGCATGCCCACTAATCTCTCTCCTAAACCCAACCAAAAATCACTCAATTTGACCCAAACCGAGTCGTGTTCGGTGCTTGAAGGTACGAAACGGCGTAGATTAAATAAGGGGAAGAATAGGGTACAAGATGATGCTAATAAGGACAAAGAAAACACGGAAACCGAGGGAACTAACCGCCTCTGTTTCGTGAGTTTTCGCCTCAAGAAACGGCATCCGGACTTGACAAACTTCGATTAACAAAGGAAGAACGAAAATTGGTTAACCGGGTTGCAAAATATGGTATTCATGGTGGTCGTAGTTTCCCGAAGGCGTGGTGTGAAAAATATCAAGCTTTGACATTCTTCAACGATTTCTTGAATTTTCAAGAATGGGAGCAAGTGTCTCGGTTTTCGGGTCCTATCTATCCGATCGAGGTAATTCAATTTTATGCTTCTGTTTATTTGAAATATGGAGTTTTACATGCCGTGGTGAATGGCCGAGAAGTTTCGGTTTCCATTGAAGATTTTTGTTCTCTGTTTTTGGTTCCTGATGATGGAATCAAAATTGACCCGAGTACGTCGTGGGAAGACTTGTCGGACACGGATAAACTGGATGTTAAGCGATATTTTGATGATCGGGCTACGTTGTCAAGTTGTGTGTTGGCGGGATGTTTATCCCCAAAATTAAAATTTCTGTTAAATATTTTGTGGAACACGGTGGTTCCGCGTCGGGGTGGACGGGATAAAATTGCTTGTTATGAGATGATGGTGGTTAAGAATTGGCTTGAAGGTAACCGTGTCAACCTTGCTTTCTTTGCTTTTTCTCGAATTACTCAAACTAGCTTTTCGGTGACTGAGGATAAAGTCTATACGACCCTAAACTTACCCTATGGCATGTGGGTGTCTCGGGTTCTTGAGGCTAAGGGGGTGATTGATCCGACTAGTTATGGCGTTAATTTGAAAGATGATATGAATGATACGTACTTGAAATTCATGAAAATGGAGGCATTGGGTCCGGAATTGGCTTTTCAATCAAAGGGTGGTTCGGTTGATGGTAAACCGAATGTTGTTGATTTTTCGGGTTTTGAATCAAAATTGGAATTGTTTATGGGAAAGGTTATGGAGCGCCTTGATGCACAAGACAAGAAAATCGATGCGGTTGTTGACAAGGTGGTCAAAACCGTGGCTATGGGGAGTTCTAGCTCAACCCGTGACCGTGGAGGGTCGGGTGTGAGTGGTGAGTTGAGGGGATAGATGACGCGGGTCGATGGTTGCTTGCTAAAATTGAGAGGAATGTTGTCGATATTCGACAAGATTTATTTAGGCAACGGGATGGGATGCAATTCTTGGTTAGCCAAGGAGGTGCTTTGGTAAAGAGTGGTGCGGACATGCGCGATGGGATGCACACCATTTATGATGCGACGGAGGCTCTATCCATAAAGGTTAGGAACTTTTATTCATGCCTCGCCGCCGAAGCTAATCACTTGAAGGAGTGCTTTGATCGCCTTTCCACGCTTGAGTACCGTACCCGACCCAACTATATTGACCCCAATATCATTCGCCAACCCGATTTGCCTTGATTTTTCTCGTCTTACCTTGGTTCTTTCTTAAACTACTTATTTCATTTGGCCCATTTTGGCTTCTACTTTATTCGGCTCATTGGCAACTAACACTTTTATTTGTGGTTTGTAGTTTAATTAACATTTGGTACTTGATTTTGCTTGCTATAAATCGTTTAGTATTGCGTATTTTGCAAATCTATTGCTTGCCTTGGAGTATGTTATTCTAGTCCTTTTATATCCTTGTTCTTGTCTTTTCAATGATGCCAAGAGGGGGAAGAAATGATATGATTTGAGTCTTTACTTAAGCTTGCTCCTTGTCAAGACTCGTTATCTGTTAAAGTCTTTCAAGTTATAACTTTGTCTAAGTTGTTATGTTCTTGTGATCAACATTACTATAACTTTGGTAGTATTTAGTTGAGGGAGAACCATACTTAGTCACATTCATAAGAGGAATCATAAGACACTTGTCATCATCAAAAGGGGGGAACTTGTTGGACCTATTTTATAGTTTTGATAACGACATGTATATACTTGATAATGTGCTTAATTTGATATATCATATGCATGTAATTGTGTGCTTTAGTCTTATCATAGCAAACAACAATTACAAGAAAGAAGATCAAAGTTATAGAAGCTTAAGGCATAACTTTGAAAATTTCTGTGAGACAAAGTTATAAGAACTTCAGGTATAACTTTGGAAGTTCATATGCAAAGTTATATCTACCTTGGTTATAACATTGAAGAAACAATTCAAGCAAGATCTATCTCAAAATAACACAATGTTGGAGTCAGTGTCCTCCACAGTTAGTGCAATAACATAAATAAATCTCTATAGGTTCACAGGGTATACTTTGTATTGTAATCAGTTGATTAACGTTTATCGATAACGGTTGGCTTGCTAGATAAGTTTGACGTTATCGTCATACAGATGGCGGTGATCAACTGGTCCCTAAAAGTCACACCTAAAGGATGTGATTGAGAGATGTGATTATTTGAGAAAATAATCGTATTGATGCCTTATTAAATGACTAAAAGGTTAGTCGGTGTTTTGACTAAAAGGTTAGTCAATGTGATGATGATATAATTATTTAATAACGATTAAATAATGTTAGCTAAGACGAATTAACTGTAATTCGTAATTAAATATAAAATGTTATATTTAGTTGTAGTATATAATGTGAGCTTAAACGAATTAAAATGTTAATTCGTAATTAAACATAAACCGTTATATTTAATTAGCAGGATTATAAATATACCGATATTTATAATTGAAGTATATATTATACGATTGTCATAATAATTGTTATGTTAATATATCCACTGCAAAATGTTGTAATGGACCTTATTAATGTATGACAACATATTAGACAAATATAATATGTACAACATTATATTAAATGGAAGCTAATATAACCGAAAAAGAGTCCAAATACACTTTGGAATTTCGGTCAAATATGGTAACAAAATAAGAGAAAAATATCCCTTATTTTCTCCTATTTTGTGCCGTGTGAAAGTGGGTATATGGGAGAGTTTTACTCATTCTAACTCTCTAATTGATTCATCATTAATTCACATCACAAAAAAAGATACAGACTCTTTTTCTCTCTAAATTTTCTAGCAAATACAAGGGCATTTCTCGATCAATCTTGGGTGAGACGATTAGGAGGATATCTGCTTTGATATCTGTTCTTAGGCCGTTTTACGAGGACTAAAGGTTATTCCTAATCCCTTTGTTTATTATGCAATTTCGTTTATGACCTGTTAATCATATAAATCGTAATTTCATTATAATCCTGTAAGATTAAAGGGATGTATACGGATATATTCCCACAAGTGGTATCAGAGCCTTAGGGCTATGAAATTATTTTATGTGATTTTCATAAATATTAAAAATGTATGATTATTAAAAAAATATATATATAATTTGGAAATTTTTTTTAAAAAAATCTTACTCACGGTTTTTTTTTATTTTAGCCGTGATGATGTTTTTTTTTTTAGGGTTCCATAAAAGATTCATTCATATTATTGTTTTAATCTGTTAAAGATGATAATATATGAATTTGTTGATATTTTAATTTAATAAGGATTAAATTAGAATGTAAATGGAATTGTATTGGATGTTAATGAACTTCAATTTTTTTGTGCTATATATTTTCGGTATAAATTGTTTTAGATGTTCATATTAAAAGGTTAATTTGAATCATCTATTTGTATCAATGTTTAATAACGATTACGCATTGTTTTGTTTGCACCGATCTAGTTAATATAAGCATAATCGTCTTAAAAGCGTTCCAATTTTTGGTGCTGCTACTGTACATATTAAAAAAAAAAAAAAATTCTTCTGTTTTTTTTTATTGCTGTTAGCAGCAGGAATTTTTTTTAAATTTTAATGTATATTTTTTCCGGTTTTTTGCTTAAACCGTGAGAAATAGAAAAAAAAAAATTTGGGACTGTACTGTTCGCGTGAACAGTGATCAGAAGAGAAAAAAAAAATTTTGTTTGTTTTTTTTTTTGGGGGCATTATAAAGATAATGTTTGTTTGTTTGTTATTGTGAAAAGGTTCACAATAATGATACCCGATTATTTTAAAAAGGTTTAAAATAAAAATGGATTATGGAAGATTAAAATTGTTGTGGGCAATTAAGGAATTGTCACATAATTTTGATCGTATATAATGGTGGGTTTGGATAATTAATCAACATAATTAATGAATTATGTCTTGTAGAATTAATTTATATAGTTGATGCATTTTATTTTTGTCGAATGAATGAATGAATGAATGGTTTTATTACGTATTTTTGCAATTGGTTGAAAAATGTAATACCTAGTGTGGCCTTAGTTAATCATGTTTTCGTAATGATGGAAACATGGTTTGGATGTATTTATGAGATCTCGAATCTCCTTTTATTTCTTTTAATTATGTTTTTGGAATTAGAATGTAAATAGGTTTATTTTGTAATTTTGAAAATGTAATTTAAGAAGACTAAAGATGGAGATCGGATGCTCACTCCCGCTACATGGACCAAGATGAGACAAAGTCAAGCTTCTCGGGTCCATTAGGATGGATTCCAAACTTGTATTTACTGTTCATTTTGGTAGATAGGCCACACTAGGACCGTTGTAATAGTTTACGTATTTTTCGTTCTTTTGCTTTTCATTCACATGTTAAATAATTGCATCATATTCCGCCTAAACCAAACCACCTAAATTGCATGAAAAATGATTCATATAGTTTGAATTTTCATCATAGACATACAGATGTCACTCGTTCATAGGGCCATCACCTTAGTCTAAATCATTCACGAAATGCTAGAAATTTGTTCACTTAAAATGAATTAAATTTAAGATGATGGGATCTTCCTCTAAAATGAAAATTGAGATTAGTCTTTATAGGAAAAACTACTATGAACCCCTTCTTCGTCGGAAGTCATAATATGACCCCTTCTACGTTGGGTAAGTAGTGAGTGTTGACCTATTTTACCTCAACATTGTAGTACGAGTAATATCTCGGGATTATGATGGACTAAAAGATAGAATTTACAGAAATTTATCGACCGAGAATTCTAAAGGTAGAATTAGCCAAGAGGTTGGCTTATCAATTTACAGAAATTGAGTCTTGGGATCATTTATATAATTCTTGAGGGAGGTCAATTGTATAAATGCACGAGTCATCGCATTAAACAGTTTTTCATTAGACTCAAATTTAAAACGATGAATACTTATCAATTTTATTTTCTTTTCACAGTCACATATACAGATATAACTGCTAAATAACAAAATGGCTGGCCATACTGATGACCCAATGCCAAGTGCTACACTCGCTCGCGAGTCCTGGCTAAAGATCTTTATGGACAACATGAATCAGTCCACGCGACTGAAGAATGATGGGTCCAACTTTGCGGACTGGGAGGCGGCATTACGGAATGCTGCCATTGCTGACGGTAAGCTCAAGTACTTGACTGAGCCTCTACCGACTAACCCAGGCCCCAATGCAGGAGTCAATGAATCACTTGCTTATAGTGATTTCGTAATGGAGGCGGGTGCGATAAAGAACGTACTCATCTTTTCAATGGAATCCAATTTGCAGAGGCGATTCATAGCCCAGGGTGCAAACAAGATTTTCACCACTCTCTCTAACGAGTTCTCGAAAGCTCCGAGGATCGTTAGCTATGAGTATACCTGTCGCTTCTTTGAAGCGAAACTCCAGAAGGGCCAAGCGGTTAGCCCACACATTCTTGCTATGATCGAGAATGTCGAGAAGCTGGAGGCTCTTGGTTGTAAAATCGATGAGACGATCATTATTGATCGACTGCTTCATTCACTTCATGATGGTTTTGCCCTTTTCAGGGCAAATTACTATATGAATGATATGAAGAAAAGTCTTCATCAGCTCCACTCACTTCTCGTACAGACCGAGAGTGATCTGAAATTGAGTGGGAGCTTGAAGCAGGACGTTCTCATGATTGGCAACAAGGGTAGAGGTAAGGGCAAGGCTCAGGCTGACCTAGCTGTAGGGAAGCCGAAGTTCAAAAAGCCAGGAAAGGTCAAGAGTGGGCCTGGTGAGACTAGCGGTAGCTCACAAGGCAAGACAAAGAGCAAGGAAAACATGGAGTGCCACCATTGCCACAAGACTGGGCATTGGAGGCGGAACTGTCCCGTGTATGCTGAAGACGTAAAATCAGGCCGCGTCACTCCTGTTGGTACGTCATCTTTTATTCATATGATTGAGATTAACCATGCAAGTTTCGGAACTTGGGTACTAGATACTGGTTGTGGTTCTCATCTGTGTAATCATTTGCAGGGCCTAAGAAGCATCACAACTCTCGCAAAGGGTGATGTGGACTTGCGAGTGGGGAATGGAGCTAGAGTTGCTGCCGTTTCAGTGGGAACATATGTAATCCAACTCCCTAGTGGTTTTGAGTTATTGCTGAATAATTGTTACTATGTACCCAGTTTGTCGAAAAACATTATTTCTGTTTCCGTACTTGATAAGGACGGTTTTTCGTTTTTAATAAAGGATAATAGCTGTATTTTCTCTTTAAACGATATGATTTATGGTAAAGCTGTTTCCATGAATGGAATATATGTTTTAGATCAAACCACAGATATAATGCATGTGAGTAATAAGAAAGCAAAGGTTGGTGACAAAGATCAAACCTATCTATGGCATTGCCGTATGGGACACATAAATGAAAAACGCGTGAAAAAGCTCATTGATAATGGGACTATCTCCCCATTTGACTATGAATCTTTTGGCACGTGTGAATCATGTCTCATAGGCAAAATGACTCGAATTTCCTTCAAAGGTGTTGGAATGCGCGCTGCTGACCTATTAGGACTCATACATACTGATGTGTGTGGACTATGTCAATCAACGCTAGAGATGGCTATAGGTATTTTATCACTTTCACGGACGATTTGAGTAGATATGGTTATGTCTACTTAATGAAGCATAAAAGTGAGTCCTTTGACAAGTTCAAGGAATTCCAGAATAAGGTTGAAAACCAGCTGGATAGAAAGATTAAAGCACTACGTTCAGATCGTGGTGGCGAATATCTTTCGAATGAGTTTGATCAACACCTTACAGACTGTGGTGTAGTACTACAGTTAACTCCACCTGGAACACCACAATTGAATGGTGTGTCCGAACGGAGGAATCGAACATTGCTTGATAAGGTTCGATCCATGATGAGTCACACGGTTGTACCTGACTCATTATGGGGATATGCTCTATTGTCAGCTGCTCTAATACTTAACCGAAGTCCGTTTAAAAGCTGTAGACAAGACTCCATATGAATTATGGAAGGGAACGGTCCCTAACTTGTCCTTTACTCGGGTTTGGGGTTGCGAAGCTTATGTCAAGTGGAGACCTGACGATAAGCTCGGCCCACGATCGGTCAAGACATACTTTATTGGTTATCCAAAAGGGATGTTTGGTCATTACTTTTACTCGCCTACCGAACATTGAGTTTTTGTTGCGGCTAGTGCGACGTTCTTAGAGAAAGAGTTTCTCGAGAATAGGATAAGTGATGGAACCTTCGATCTGTCGGAGATTCAAGAACCAACAACCGAGCAACCAATGGAGGAAATTGTTCCTTCATCATCGGCTGCGGTAAATATTCTTGAGGAACCTAGAAGGTCGGGTAGAGTCTCCATTCCTCCAGACAGATACATTGGTATGATCGAGGAGAATGGGAGAGATGATGTTTTACTCCTAGAGAGTAACGAACCCGCTACCTATAAAGGTGCCATGACCTGTTCCGACTCTAAGCTATGGCTTGAAGCCATGCAATCCGAGATGGACTCTATGTATGAGAATAACGTATGGGATCTGGTTGACTTACCTGATAAGGTTCTGCCTCTTCAGTGCAAATGGCTTTATAAAATAAAGCATTCTGTAGAAGGACAACCAGATACATACAAGGCACGACTAGTGGCAAAGGGTTTCACTCAAGTGCAAGGATTGCCCTATGATGAAATTTTTGCACCCGTAGTTATGCTGCGTTCCATTCTGATAATCTTAGCGATTGCCGCTTTTCATGACTATGAAATTTGGCAAATGGATGTGAAAACCGCCTTCTTAAACGAATATTTTGAGGAGGAGTTGTACATGGTACAACCCGAAGGTTTCATTGATCCTAAAAATCCTAAGAAGGTATGCAAGCTTAAGCGTTCCATTTATGGACTTAAGCAAGCCTCTCGGAGTTGGAATCATCGTTTCGACCAGGTGATAAAAGAGAATGAATTTACTCGATCGGTCGAGGAACCATGCTTATATATCAAGTCGAGTGGGAGCAAGATTGTCTTCCTAATATTGTATGTCGATGACATACTCTTAATTGGGAATGACATACCTCTCTTAACTTCGGTAAAAGTTTGGTTAAAGAACCATTTCCAGATGAAAGATCTGGGCCAGGCACAAAGAATTTTGGGGATCCGTATCTACCGAGATAGATCACGACGGATGTTATCCCTCAGTCAGGAGTCTTATATAGATAAGATTCTTGAGAGGGTCAGCATGACCAACTCCAAGAAGGGGAACCTTCCAATGGTCTCTGGGATGCATTTGAGTAAAGCTCAGGCACCAAAGACATCGAAGAGGTCGAGCGCATGAGTCGGATTCCTTATGCATCAGCTATAGGATCGATCATGTATGCCATGATATGCACACGTCCAGACGTGGCATATGCATTGAGTATGACAGTCGTTACCAAGGCAATCCAGGTGAAACACACTGGATAGCTGTTAAGAATATCCTTAAGTACCTACGGAGGACTAAGGATTGGGTATTGACTTATGGAGGTGACACTGAGCTATGCGCAATCGGTTACGCAGATGCTAGCTTCCAAACGGATCGAGATGACTCGAAATCTCAGTCTGGATTCGTGTTTACTCTTAATGGCGTTGCGGTCAACTGGAAAAGCTCCAAACAAAATGTTATAGCAGATTCTAAGACTGAGTCCGAGTACTATGCTGCTTCAGAGGCTGCGAAGGAAGTTATATGGATGCGTCAGTTCTTACAGGGACTAACTGTAGTTCCTAGTTCGGATGACCGAATCACCATCTATTGTGATAATAGTGGTGCCATCTTCCAGGCTAAGGAGCCTTAGTCCAGCAACAAGTCTAGACATGTACAACGGAAGGCTCACAAGATCCGAGATTACGTGGAGCAAAAGGAGATAGTGATAGACAAGATTGCTACGGATGATTACGTTGCAGATCCTCTCACTAAACCGTTAAGATATGATAAGCATGAAGGGCACGTTATTTCCATGGGAATTAAGCGTGTTCCTGAGTTGTATTAGTTGTTTTATATGGATTAGACACATGTATCTTTTTCATAAAAACTATCTATGAAATCATCGTTTTGTTTTATATTTTGTTTTTCATGTGGGTTGTACTGACAACATTGAACACCACAAAGTGAACTGAATTACATTATATTTGTTTTGGTCCGTAATCGCCTACATGAGCTGATAACTCTGGCAATTATTTGTGAAGTCGATTGATGGTGGGTTCAACGAGCCATAAGTCAAACTGTTGACTGATCGATCACATATGCGGGTTATAATGATACTGCGCAGGACATTTTGTGACGACGTTATGGAGTCCTAAATGTTTCAGAACATTAGGTGCCAGGTCGTGGATAGGACATCCACAGTGTTCCTAGAGTCGATTCTGTTGACTATCGACTGTCTTTGAGATAAAGGCAGTTTTTTGGGTGACTTTGGTTTCTTTCTCATGGTCGACCGTAACAGGAGGCTAAGTAGATTTTCACTGGGTTATTTCATACTGCGCTTGTATCTGCAAGTTTCGAGTTGAAGAAAATATCCAACCTTTATCAGGATATGATATTTCTCAGGGCCACTCGAGGAGCTGTAACTGAAATGCATGGCCATGCTCGAATGAAGATTCGTTTATCAGTTAAGTTACTCTCTAGTCGGGGAAACCACTCTTGATACAGATCACTTGTAAAATACGACCTTTGTGAATACGGACTTTGCAAATTGGTTTACATTGAGTGGGAGAAATTTATTATGGATATGAGAATCGGTTATCGCACATACACTTGTACGGACAAGTGGGAGATTGTTGGAGCCAGTGTCCTCCACAGTTAGTGCAATAACATAAATAAATCTCTATAGGTTCACAGGGTATACTTTGTATTGTAATCAGTTGATTAACGTTTATCGATAACGGTTGGCTTGCTAGATAAGTTTGACGTTATTGTCATACAGATGGCGGTGATCAACTGGTCCCTAAAAGTCACACCTAAAGGATGTGATTGAGAGATGTGATTATTTGAGAAAATAATCATATTGATGCCTTATTAAATGACTAAAAGGTTAGTCGGTGTTTTTGACTAATAGGTTAGTCAATGTGATGATGAGATATTAGCTAAGACGAATTAACTGTAATTCGTAATTAAATATAAAATGTTATATTTAGTTGTAGTATATAATGTGAGCTCGTAATTAAACATAAACCGTTATATTTAATTAGCAGGATTATAAATATACTGATATTTATAATTGAAGTATATATTATACGATTGTCATAATAATTGTTATGTTAATATATCCACTGCAAAATGTTGTAATGGACCTTATTAATGTATGACAACATATTAGACAAATATAATATGTATAACATTATATTAAATGGAAGCTAATATAACCGGAAAATACCGGAAAATAGTCCAAATACACTGAGGATTTTTCGGTCCATGGGTAGTGTTTTTGAGGAGACAAATCTCCTCATAAAACCCTAGTACATGTCGTGAGATAAGGAGGGTTGGAGAAAAATTCTATAACCTAATTTCTACACTCACTTGTGCCTCCATCACACAAAACACAAAAACCTAAAAAGTTAACAGTAACTTTTAATTATCTTTCTAGCAAAGGAGAAGGGCATTTCTCGATCAATCTTGGGTGAGACGATTAGGAGGATATCTACTTTGATATCTGTTCTTAGGCCGAATTTTGCTAGGACCAAAGGTTAAATTCGCTTTCTCTAAATTTTATATTGTTTTCATATAAATGACTCGCAATTCATATTCTATAATTTTGTTATAATCCTAAATTTTAAGGGGATGTAAACAGTTATTTCCCACAGATATTTAGGGTCTTAGCTTTGACCTTGTAATTTTCAAGAAATTTTGTGGGACCTAATGATTGGAAGTTGTTAAGGTGTAACCGAGATGAGTTATATTTCCTTGAGGACTAAGTCATTAGTGGAGTTTGCGGTGATCAATGGATAAACCCCCTAGAATGATGTGGCTATGTTTTCGGTTTGGCAAAAATGCCTGAGAAGATGATCATGATGACTTTAGTATGGGAGTCGGGTGTTTGCTCATTCCCCGTTCTTAGACTTTCTCCCTCTTTGAGCGAAAGCCTTGCCGTTTGTTTCTCTCTAATATATTCTGTCATGCTTGCTTTCGGTAATAAAATATATCTTTGTATATCATTCCTTTGTCGCTGCTCTTCCAGTTGACCCTCTTTCTAATTGCTGCGCTTAGGACATTGTCCTTGATTCCGCTCATATTTTATTCGATAAGCCTTCTGTTTCATTTTACTCGTTGTGTGTACCATTTATTAACTTGAATTGTGATTGTGATGATTAAGTAGTCTTTATGCGCATGGAATGTATATTTTTCTTGAGTCAATACTTTAAGAAAAAATAATTCCAAATTTTATCGTGAGTTTCGAATTTATCCTTTTAAGTGAGTTTTAGAAATGGATTTCTCTAATTTTATTGTGCGAAAATGGATTTTTATTACCCTTTTGGATTTTGCGTTCAGTTGGATGTTTGGACTTGTTGTTGGAGACGTCTAGTGACAAGTCCAGCACTTGCTAACGTTTGTCTTGATTTTCGATTTCACTATTTTGACTTTGATTTGATTTGGATAATTAGAGTTCTTTTTCGCGACGGGCACTCTTTTAATCTTTGGATAAAATTACGTACTTATTAAAACTCTTTTGAATCCTTTTTGGGGAGGGTCTCATTTTCGAAAGGTCATAACTATTGAAGGTGTTTGTGATGTCGATTTTGAAAACCTATTTCTATCCTTCCAACTTTTGTTCTTGCTTTCAAGTTTCGAGGGGAAAACTTTTTAAAAGGTGGGTGATTGTAACACCCGCGATTTTAGTAATTAGAATTTAATAATAATATAGTAATATTAGCTAGTGTTGGACCAATTTGATAGTTTTGATAATGACATGTGCTTACGTAATAATATGTTTTACTCGATATATCATATGCGTGTAATTGTGTGCTTTAGTCTTATTATAGCTAGCAACAATTATGAGAAGAAAGATCAAAGTTAGACATAACTTTGATAAAGTCTGTGAGACAAAGTTATAACAACTTCAGGAATAACTTTGGAAGTGAACATGGAAGTTATAGCTAACCAGGCATAACTTTAAGGAAAATCGCTTCAAACAAGATCTACATAAATCTACACAAGACTCGAGATGGAGGGTCTTTGTGATCAAGATGAAGAGATGATCCGTATACTGAAGATCTTTGTGAAGATTAGATAGTATAGGTCGTCATTCGGTAACTATTCCATTCGAGAGATTTTATGTTCAAAAGTTATAGCTTTAGTCTATGACTTTGGATGATAAAATATTGATGCATGATTTTGGAAATAAAATGTTTTGAAATGTTTTCAAAAGTGAAAGAGTTTTATTTTTATATTTATCAATTATTTTAATAGAGAATATATTTATGAGATTCTATTGGTTAGTAATACAACTTATGGGTTGTCATGCTACCTAGGGTTTCTAATATATTCTATCTCAATTTGTTGTTAACCTAATTAGCCCACCTAGTGTTTGAGCCATCTAGGGTTTCGTGAAACCTAGTTTGTGCCACCTAGGGATTCGTGCTCCTAGGGTTTCGTGAGCTAGGAATCCGGCCTCCATAGGTTGTTTCCTTAGTTTACCTAATCTAGGATTCTACTATATCTTTACAACAATATTTTGAGATATCAAGATAAATATATTTCTATAAGATAAACCAAATAATATTTTGAGATAAAGATATTTCTAAAAGATAAGCAAATATTATTTTATGGTAAGATAAATATCTTTATTAAATATTATACTAGGGTTTTAGATCTACTATGATTCTACTACTATAAATACTCCTTCACATACAAATTGCAATATAGACGACATACACGAATTCACACGGCACATCTATTATTTGTATTGATTTTCCAAAATCGTTTTAAAGCAAACCTTTGAGCAAATATTTATTATTTTTAGAGTTTGTTTTTAAAAGAGTCGTGCATCAATTATTATCAACCGCTTGAGTGAAATACGTTATTGGATAATAGTACATCATTATAAGCTTACAATTCTTTAACGGGAATTTGTGTGAGTTATATTGTACTTTCTTATTAGCGTAAGATAGTATAGAGTATTTAGCGATACTCACCTTGAGTTATAATCATAGTGTTGATTATACGAGTGGGTTGATAATTTTTGTAATCCGTAGAAAGGTACTAAAAATTATTAATCGAGAATAGTGGACGTAGGTTTCAACGTGTGAAACTGAACCACTTCAAAAATCGTGTGCCTCTCTCTTATCTCTTTACTTTTCGTTATTTCGTTATTCGCGCTTACTTTGATTAATTAATTAGTTGATTTTAATTCATAAGATCAAATAATTAATTACATATCATATAAATCGAAAAAGTGGGGCTAGTTTTTAATACTCAATTCACCCCCCCCCCCCTCTTTCGTATTCGATCAATAGAATCTACAATTGGTATCAGAGCCTCGTGCTCTTGATTGCCTTACAGCAAGGAGTCTGATCCATTTATCTTTTTATTTTTATTTATTTTCCGCTGCATTTAATTTTATTTTAATGGATTCCAAACATCTGAAGTGTCCCGTATTCGATGGGAAGAACTACAGTCTATGGAAAAATATGATGACCCATTTCATAAAGGGTAACGATTGGGAGAGTTGGCTAATCATTAAGAATGGTCCTAATAAGATCATGCTTGGAACGGCTACTGGCACTTCCATCGAAAAGAAAGAAGATGACTATGTTGAGGCAGATTATAAGACAGCTGAGAAAAATTCAAAGGCTATTAGTCTGTTGCAAAACGGCATGACCCATACTGAATTTGATCGTTTCTCATCTAGTTCTACTGCCCAGGAAATATGGGATGGTCTTGAGTTAGCTTATGAGGGGACAACTGTTGTCAAAAAGCAACGTATTGCACTACTCATGCGAAAATACGAACTGTTCTCCATGGAACAAAATGAATCGCTTGACAGCATGTCTACTCGCTTCTCCAGTATCATTAATGAATTGAAAAATCTTGGAAAAACTTTTGACTCCGAGGAAATTGCCAGGAAGATCCTTAGAAGTCTATCTTAACGATGGAGACCTAAGCTAACGGTAATTGAGGAATGTAAAGATCTATCTGACCTATCTTACCAAGAGCTACTTGGAACCCTAATGGCTCATGAGATTACTCTTGATGAAGATGCGGCAAATGATAATAATAGCAAGAAGGTGGCTTTACAGGCCGAATCTAGTGAAAGACAAGATTCGGATCTTGAAGATGAAACAGTGTTATTTGCTAGACGTTTTAAGAAAAAGTTCTTTAACAAACCACAAGGGAAAACGTTTAACAACAACACCAACAAATCTTACAAGAAGCCAATTGAGTCAAAATGGTCTCTTTCAAGTCGTGGTTGCTTCAAATGTGGGGATAATGATCACATGATCAAAGACTGCCCTACATGGAAGAAAATCAAAGACAAAAATCAACGAGACAAAACCAAGAAGGAATTCAAGCAAGTAATGATGGATTATTGCTGGGGAGATCTCGACACAGAGGACGACGAGTCAGAGGAAGAGGAAGTCGCCAACTTGTGTCTAAGCAACGTCAGTCTTGACCTAATTTCTGACAGTGACAATGAAAGCGAATCCGAGATGTGTCTTGTTGGCAACTTAGATTCAGAACCAGATTCAGAAGATGACGAAGAGGTTAGTCATCTCGAACTTAAAAAGCAAGTTAAGAATTTATCTAAGAAATCTTTAATTAAGTATTTTGAAGAAGCCTTAGATCATTGTCATGAGCAGAGTCTAGAATTGAAAGATCTTAAAGAACAAATTCTTGACATTGCTGAGGAAAACCAACTTCTTAAGGCCAAAGCTAAAAAGCTCAAGTCTAAAGTTATGGCAACTTCAGCTATAACTTCAGACAAGACAAATGTTGAGAAAGAAGCTCTTGAGTCTAAAGTTATAGCTAATGAAGCTATAATCTCAGAGTTAAAGCTCAACATTAAGCATCTTCAAGCCAAAGTTATAGCTAATGAAGCTATAACTTTAGAATTGAAGAAAGTCAATGAGCTTTTACAATCTCAAGCTAAGGCAAAGGAAGTTGTTATTCTTGATCATGAGAAAGTAAACTCTTTTCTTTCTCAGCAATTGAAAGATTTGAAGGCTGAATTCTCCCAAGCCAAGAGTCAACATAATGAGGAGAAACTTATCTTGAACAAACGTTTCAATGATTTTCGTGAAAATTTCAAAAAGAACAATCCCTCCAAAGACGCGAATGTAGATCATTCGTCGTGTGAAAAAGAAATTCAGTCTTTGAAGGAATTGCTCCTACATGCACGAAAAGTTCATGATAAGTGGGAAGGAAGTCAGAAGGTCTTAGACTTCCTTACCGAACAGTCTAACAATAACATGAAGATGGGTCTAGGTCATGAATGGTATAGTCGTAGAGACCATGATAAATGCAAATCCACTCCTTCTGACCGTGATTTCAGAAGAAGGAAGTACGTAAATCTTTCAGAATATCTGATTTGCAATTATTGTGGTCACAACGGTCATATCAAAGATAATTGTGTTAAGTATGTCAATGATAACAAAAATCAAACTGATTTTGTGAAAGAGCATGACGCGCCTAGTATTAACGAGTCTGAATCTGAACCTCAACGTGATGAGGTTAGAAATAATGAGTTTAGATGGTTTTATGACATGGCTTTCGATTACACATCTGTACCTTCAAAATCTAAACCTAATGTGAATCAGAAGCAGTCATTTAAACCTAATGTGCGTCGCAACTATAACAAACAATATAATAAACCTAGCAAACCTTATCCTAAAAAGAAAAGAATTGTTAAACAGGTATGGGTTAGGAAGGATCAAATACATAGAGTCACTAACCACAAAGGACCCAACTTAGCGTGGGTACCTAAAAGCTGTATTTGATTCTCTTGCAGATAATAGTGAAAGAAAATAATCTATGGTATCTCGACAGTGGCTGTTCGAGACACATGACTGGAAACAAGAACTTATTTCTTTCACTAGAACCCTGCAACGGTGGCAAGGTCACCTTTGGAGACAACAAGAAGGGCAACATAATTGGTGTAGGTAAGATTGGTATATCTTCTTCACATGCTATCAACAACGTATATCTGGTAGATGGCCTTAAACATAACTTGCTAAGTATCTCTCAATTATGTGACAAAGGAAATAAAGTCGTTTTTCATTCAAATGTTTGTCGCATCATAATTGAAGGTACTAGTACTGTTATGTTAGAAGGCTTACGTAAACGGAACGTGTATATGATTGATTTAAACAAAGTCACTACAAGTTCCTTTACGTGCATGAAAGTCACAGTGGATGACTCATGCCTGTGGCACAAGAGGTTTGCACACATCAGTCCAACGATTTTAAAGAAACTCAAGTCTTGGGATTTAGTTGAGGGTCTACCTTCAATCAAATTTGAACAAGAAAATATGTGTGACTCATGTGCCCGTTGTAAACAAGTTAGATCTTCATTCAAACCGAAACGAGTAGTAAGTACAGAGCGTCCACTTGAGTTGGTACACATGGATTTGTGTGGACCTATGAAAGTTAGAAGCCGCGGTGGATCAAGGTACGTATTCGTCCTAGTCGACGACTACTCCAGGTATGTATGGCCTATCTTTCTATTTACTAAAGATGAAACTTTCGATGAGTTTGTAGTACTAATGAAGCTCGCCCAAAACAAGTATGATAAAAAGTTAGTTTCCATTCGTACGGATCACGGCACCGAATTTGATAATCAAGCTTTTATAGAATATTGTAGGGAGAATGGTGTAGGACATAACTTTTCTGCACCACGAACCCCACAACAAAATGGTGTCGGGGAACGTATGAATAGAACATTAGAGGACATGGCCCGCACTATGCTTTTGTGTAGTGGCCTTCCTAAAAGTTTCTGGGCAGAAGCCATTAGTACTGCATGCTATGTGCACAATAGAGCTATGATTAGACCTATTCTCAAAAAGACTCCCTATGAACTTTTAAGAGGGAGAAAACCCAATATAGCTCACCTTCGTTGCTTCGGTAGTAAATGTTTTGTCCATAATAATGGAAAAAGTAATTTGAGCAAATTGGATCCACGAAGTGACGAAGCTGTGTTTGTTGGTTATTCTAATCATAGTAAAGCTTTCAAAGTTTTTAACAAAAGAACGTTGTGCATAGAAGAGAGTGTTCATATTGTATTTGATGAAGATAATGTGCCTGAGCAAGTTGAACAGAATGAAGAAGAGGACATGAATGATCCAGACTTTCGCCTCTCCAGAGATGACGTGCCAGAAAATAATGAAGAAGTTAGTGAAGGAATCAATGATGAACTTGATAAATCCGCAAATGACCTTGAACAGAGAACTGAGACAATTGTTGATGATAAGAATGTCTCTTCTCAAAACAAGGAAAAGGAAACTGAAGTTATAGCTGATGATGCTATAACTTTGAACCAGAACCAAGATGGTGTAACTGAAGTTGTACCAACTTCAGCCATAACCCCAGAGTCCAGCTCAGGGGGAACCAATCTTAATTCTGAATCATTTGAGGAAAGTGATAGTTCATCAGATGATGATGAGCCTGGGAAGTCTAAGAAATGGAAATATAAAAGTTCTCATCCTATGGATAGTATCCTAGGAAGTTTGACTAAAGGAGTTCAAACTAGGCGAACATTAAATAACTTTTGTTCATTCTATTCTTTTCTGTCTACCATAGAGCCTACCAACATAAAGGAAGCTCTTGCAGAATCCGACTGGATTGTGGCTATGCAAGAAGAGCTTCAACAGTTCGAACGTAATAAAGTATGGCACCTTGTGCCACGACCTCCAAATCGAACTGTGATTGGTACTCGATGGGTATTCAGAAATAAATTGGATGATTCAGGAGTCATAGTTCGTAACAAGGCTCGATTGGTCGTTCAAGGTTATAATCAACAAGAAGGGATTGATTATGATGAGACATTCGCTCCAGTAGCAAGACTTTAAGCTATTCGCTTGCTCATCGCCTTCGCAGCTCATAAAGGAATGAAACTGTTCCAAATGGATGTTAAGACATCATTTCTTAACGGTTATTTGGAAGAAGAGGTTTTTGTTGAACAACCTCCTGGATTTTTGAATAGCAAGTTTCAAAACCATGTTTTTAAACTCGATAAAGCTTTATATGGTTTGAAACAAGCGCCTAGGGCTTGGTATGACAGATTGTCAAAATTTTTATTACAAAACAATTTTAAAAGAGGATCTGTCGACAAAACCCTATTTCTAAAATCCGAGGGTTCTGATTTACTTGTTGCTCAAATTTATGTAGACGATATTATTTTTGGTTCTACTAATAATAAATTGTGCAAGTATTTTTCAGATCTTATGACCTCAGAATTTGAAATGAGCATGATGGGAGAATTGAAATTCTTACTAGGACTGCAGATTCAACAAACCAAAGAAGGCATAAAGATTCACCAACAAAAATATGTCAAGGAGCTAATCAGAAAATTTGGTATGGAGAACGCTCATCCAATGGACACGCCGATGGTAACTGACAAAAAGTTGACCTTAGACGAAAATGGTAAGTCCGTAGATGAGACTACATATCGAGGTATGATTGGTTCTTTATTATATTTAACTGCAAGTAGGCCTGACATTATGTTCAGCTTATGTGTCTGTGCTAGATTTCAATCATGTCCTAAAGAATCACATATGATTGCAGTTAAACGTATCTTGAGATATTTAATTGGTACATCTAACTTATATTTGTGGTATCCACTTGTGTGTAATTTCGATCTAGTAGGATATTCAGACGCAGATTATGCGGGATGTTCTTTAGATAGAAAAAGTACCTCTGGATTTGCTACTTTTGTTGGACCATGCATAATAACTTGGGGCTCAAAGAAGCAAAATTCGGTTGCATTGTCTACTGTAGAAGCCGAATATATCGCTGCAGGACTGGTATGTTCTCAACTACTTTGGTTAAAGCAACAACTATGTGATTATGGTGTTAATGTTGGTTGTATGCCTGTCTTCTGTGATAATACGAGTGCTATCGTTATTTCTAAGAACCCAGCTCAATATTCTCGTACTAAGCATATAGACATTAGACATCATTTCTTGCGTGACCATGTAGAAAAGGGCAACATTAAACTCGAATTTTGTAGAACTGACGATCAATGGGCTGACATTTTAACAAAAGCGTTAGCAAGAAGACGTTTTGAGATTTTGCGGTTGGAAATTGGTTTAATCGGTAGCAATTAAATTCATCTTATTTATTTTATGAACCTGCGTGACTGGCTAGATTAAGACGAGATTATATGACTGTGTCCGCATATTTCATTGCTAGTATATTTGTGCTTAATATAATATATTTTACGTGAGTATCTTGCATATTTAGTGTTTTATGGAAATTGAATTATAAACCACATATTTGCCAAAAACCTATCCTATTCACTTTCCAAAATTGAGCCAAATCCTACCCATGTATCCTATACTAGCCGAAATTCTCAAACAAAATAACCTTTACATATCTTTTTATTTACCAAATTCTATCCTTACCATATCCCAACAAAAATAACCACCCAAGGTTCTTTTTCCTACCCAAATTCAAATTAAAAAAAAAAAAAAAAAAAAGGGAAAAGACATCAATTGGGACGGCACATCCATGTGCATAAGTACAAAAGCAAAACCTACCCTTACACAATCATAATTACCCTCTTACACCTATTACTTT
>JAIUZE010066482.1:0-22281 GCA_022085475.1 Heliosperma pusillum
TTAATAAGATGACGATATTAGTGACGATAATTATAATAATACAATGGATGTTATTTACTAAGTGTGACCGAAAAATATGAAGCAATAAATGGATATATCTACTCGGTCCAAATCGGTTTGGAAAGGATCCTAATTGCAATTTCTTATTTTAGGAAAACCTAGCTAGTATGATTAGGAGAGGATAAAAAGAAAAATACCTATTGTTTTAAAAAAGAAAATGACGGCACAAACACAAACATTAGGGTGATTTTTCTCTCAATTTTTCTCTCTAGATCTATTATCAAACCTCACATAAAATTAGCGGTAATTTTTGTATAATCGTTCTAGCACGATTAAGGCATATCAAGGAGCATCTTGTGTGCAACTAGTAGGAGATATAATACCTTTGATATTGTTCTTAGGCCTATTTGCAAGGACCAAAGGTTGATTTTTATCTCTTATTTATATCGTTATTTTCATATATGACTCGTTATTTCGTATCTTATAATTTTGTTATAATCCTGAAATTTAGAGGAGAAATATACGGATATTTTCCCACACAAACAACAAATAATTAACTTGAAATAAAATAAATTGCATAAACTACTAAACGATGAAGAAATTATACCAACAATACTTGTATTAATGAAATAGGGAGAATGTCTTCATCCAAAATCTTCAATATAAACCCAAGACAACGATAGTTCAACTCACAGAAACTAGATCTAGCTACTTGAATTGAGAAAGTAGGCTTAATTAAGGAGCAATTAAGAGAGTAATTAGTAAGTATTAGAGATTACAACTATTCTAGGATTTTGTTCTAAGAGTTGATAAAAAGCTGCATGGAAAAATTACAGAGAGGGTATATATAGGTATCTCAAAATTAAGAAAGAAAATAGATGTGTAAAGTGGAAATGCGAGTTTGTGTTCCAGACCTGGTGCCCGGCCGTCGGCCAAGGGACCGGCCTGGAGCACATCAGAATCTTAATTTTATTCTTCACCAAAAATATTTTAAGTATAGGAAAGGGGAGTTCTAGCCGGGTGGCCGGCCGCCGGTCCTCTGACCGGCCTGGTGCACATCAGAATCTTCAAACTTTTCCACTTTATTCTTCACTTCCGCCTTAATTCCTGAAAAATGAGATCGACATTCATATCACGGGAAATCGGGAAGTAAAATGCAATTCAAAACATGCATATCTGTGTAAACGGACCAAAATGGGGACGAAAATAAGAGAAAAAAGCTAACTAATTAAATGCTTATCAATATAGAGCTTGAGACGATGTATTTGAGTTTAAACCATTAAGTTAATAAAGTATTGTTTCTTTATCGCTTGATTTGATATGTACTACCTCGGGCAACCAAGATGGTAGCATCTTGAAGTACTAAGGAGGTCTTGTAAGTGTGACAACCCTCGCGAATGCGGAAATAAAACATACAAGCATGTGAAATAATTAGCGGAAATACGGTATTTTAAAAACCTTTACACATGCAAGATAGAAAATACGAGGAGTGTCAAATATTACAAACCAAAAACAAAATACTATAAGAGACGTAGTCTCTCAAAATGTTAACAAAAGACAAGTTATTTAGCAACTAGGTTAGAACGTCTAAAGGTGTTTCATCCAGGGACAAAGCCCGCTAGCTCACACCCGAACCCCAAAATATCAAGCAAAATGCCAGCCATGCAAGCAACCTGTTCATCCATGAAAAACATGAATGCCACAGTCAGTGGGGAGTAACTCCGGGTTCTCCCAGCCATATCACATTAAACGTACATAAAAGGAAATATAAAAGTAGAAGCATGCATATATAGATATACATGTGAAATACGATAAGGATAGATAGGCAATTCAATATATAATGATAAGAGCATATGGAATACAAATCCGAATCTATCATGTTATAAAAAGACTCGGGGAAGACACTCTTAGGCAACCAAATACGCTCACTAGGGCTTACATCTCACCGTTAGCGGTATAAGTTTGATAAGATTGAGACTCGACAAACAAACCATGCCAAGTCATTCAATGATCAATCATATAATCATTCATGTAATCATCCATCCAAACACACCGACACAAAACGACAACTCTCACGGTAAATGAAACGCACTAGCATCGTGTACATGGCAAGTATGATGAAAAGGCATCCACGGAATAAAGCATTTCCCGGAACGCATACACGATAAAGCATTTCGCGTATGTAGACTAATTTCCTCCTGGTAGGACGACGATAATAATACGTTCCGAGTCTAAATCTGGCCAGACTCTCGGAATAAAGCATGTTCCGATTCGACATGCGATAAAGCATTTCGCATCCAAGACTCGGTCTTACAAAAATAAACGCCGAGTACCCCAAATTCGGTAGATCAATTCACGAAAGAGGCGGAAAAGAGCACAAGCCTCATAACAAGCGGTACGCTACATGCAAATAACACCACCTCGCAAGTACAAAACATTTGACGGCCGGGTCGATCAACGCAATGCGTTCGCCTCCCAACAACGTCGTCGTATGCCCACTAACACATGCAATTAAGCAGTAGGATACCTCCCCGTTCCGACATTCCAGCCTTACGAACGTGGAGGTAGCCAAGGGAATGAGAGTACAAAGCACAAGACCAAAATAGTGCTCAAACCGTAACATTTGTAAAAACCGACTCAAAGTGGGAACATACCAAAAACCGTCACAAAACATGAGAATAGTGAATCATATAAGTTTAAATATGATAAACATGAGTCAATACATGATACATAAGCATTAGAACAAGTTTATGAAGCATAATGAATAAAAACATAGATCACCTCTCCAAAACAACGTTGTTTGGAAACCAACGAAACAAGGGTCCACTTCAAACGGTCATAACAAAGTTCTAGATATGAAAATTCCGAAATTCCAACTCGAGGTGATAGCTTATCCTCTTACGGTTCCAACGAATGGTCACAAGCCCAAAACAAGCAAGTAACGAAGGAGATATGATAATTCTACCAAAAAGGGTCAGTGCAGTGAAACTGCACAAGTCACGACCGTGACTTGTATTTCACGACCGTGAGATGTGTTACCAATTCACCCGTGAGCCTTCAACATATATTCAAACATTTTCAATTTTCATAATTCACTTCTAACAACTATCAACAATCAATAATCATCATCAAAAGGCCTCAACTAACAACAATCATTATTAATAATACAATTCCTAAGCTTTCTAATCGTATTCTAAATACGAATTCTAACATAGAAATCATGTACAACACGTAAATGATATCGAGTAACCCGTCACCGTTACCTTTACGCGTCTTTAATCGATTACTAAGCCTTCACCTAGTCTCCACCTACATACAATTAGATAATAAAAGATGAATATCATTCACCTTGAGAAAGACGGATAATTTAAAAAGCGAGAAAGACGGTAATTTTATTACCAATACGGATAGAGGAAGTTAAGAGGGAAAGAATAAGACGAACTTACGTGAATTTGAGCGAGTAACAAAGGAGTAGCAACGAATCTAAGACGGATCAAAAATGGAGGCAAGGTTTTGGTGGTTTGATGAGGAAGAAAGAGTAAGTGGAAAATGAAAGAAGGAGCTAGGGTTTGAGGGAGTATATGAAGGAAAAAGTCAACGAAAGTCAAAGACGGCTCAAAAGTCAAGAAAAAGTCAAAGACGACTTAAGACGGGTTTTACATGAAAACTCGCGGAAATTCCAAATACGAACTTGGAAATTCTAAATTCGACTCGGAAAATAAAATTCTAAATTAAAACTTAATTTCGCTGAAAAGTATCCGTAAAATATTTTCTCTATAAAAATAGGGTACATTTACGGGTGTTACAAGAAACAACAACCATCATGTTATATACTACATGATTTCGGCTCCCACTAGTGTCATGTGGTCCATTTTGATTTTTGATATTTGTACCACAAATACTTATAATCATATGCTTAATTATCTTGTATAATTAAGGGCAAATTTGATCATATAACAATTATATGACTCAAATTAATAAATAATATACACTTAACTTTTAAGTGATATTTTATCATTATATCAATATATAATGGGTCCCACAATGCCTAGTTAGTTTATTTTACAACTCCTTGTAAATATAATTAACTAATCACCTATACCTCAAAGTATATGCATAACCTCAAATAATTTAATGAATTAACTATTAATCACTAAATTAAATCTTATTCAATCGTATTAAAATAAGACGTAAAATTTATTCAGTCAGTTATCGTATAATTGACTAATAAACTTAAGTGGAATGAGTTCGTAACTCAATTTCCAATAAATAACTCTCGTAACTAAACGTACATATCAAATTTATGTAATGCTCTAATTAAACTGTATCGTATACAAATAATTAGTATTCTATTTGGGTCTCATCCTATAGGTGTGACCTAAAGGGATCAGTTGATTACCGCCGTCATACGACAATAACGTCAAACTCTAGTCAGCCAAGCGTTACCGACTTACGTTAATCAACTGACATGGAGTATCAAAATATACTAATCATGCCAAGTATATTCCAAATGAGATTTATTATATAAATGCACTATTGTGTAGGACACTTACTCCAACAGAGTTCCCCTCCTTCCTTCGCTCCTAGGCCAAACTTCTATGGGAAAAGGCCGTTTACTCCTTCGTCTTCCAATTCTTATGCCAACAAGAGGAGATTCAATCCTCCCCCAAATGCAAGTGCAAAACCTCCCACTCCTTTCATTCCCCGAGCTACTTCTAATGTGGCTCATAGGCCTTATGCTCCACCTCAAGCTCAAGGTCGCATATGTAATCGTTGTAGACAACCACACCACCCCGGTATAGCTTGTTTCAACCGACCTTATGTTTGCTTCTTTTGCCAAAAGAGTGGTCACCGTTATGATGATTGCCCCGATCGGACGTTGCCCCCTCCAATTGCCAAACCCAAGGGACCTATCTTCGTTCTGAGCCGAGCCGGAGCCGATGCTGATCCGGAGATAATTACGGGTATGTTCTCAATCTTAGAGCAACCGTGTATTATTCTATTTGATACAGGTGCCTCTATGTCCTTTGTGTCTTCAACTTATGTTATAAATTAACAATCGAGCCTACTTCTAGTGAGGATACTCCCATATCCTTACCATCCGGAGACATTATCTCTTGTTCTACTCTTTATCCAAATGTTCCAATATCTATTGCGGGTACTATCTTTCCCCTAATCTCCTTAAGTTTCCTTTAGGAGAGTTCGATGTAATCTTAGGTATTGATTGGTTAGCGTTATACCATGCTAGATTCGAGTGTAGAGATCAAAAGATTTATTTAAAGAGTCCTTTAGGAGTTAGAATAACCTATAAGGGATCTCATTCCCGAAAGGGTGTGTCTTTGATTTTCGCAATGAAGTTGGTGAGTATGCTAAGAAAGGGTCACCAAGCATACTTGTGTATTGTGACTTCTACAACTACCTCCTTACCAAAGATTGAAGATGTGCCTATAGTATGTGAATTTGCTGATGTATTCCCCAAAGACTTGCCCGGGATCCCTCCCGAGCGTGATGTTGAGTTTTCTATTGATCTTGTACCGGGATCTGGACCCATAGCCAAAGCTCCTTACCGTATGGCTTTAAACGAATTGAAAGAGTTAAGGAAGCAACTTGATGATATGATTGAAAAAGGTTTCATTCGACCAAGCGCCTCGCCTTGGGGTGCTCCCGTTCTCTTTGTGAAGAAGAAAGATGGTTTTATGAGGCTTTGTATCGATTACCGTGAGTTGAACCAGATTACAATCAAGAATAGGTATCCTTTGCCAAGAATTGAAGATTTGTTTGATCAACTAAAGGGTGCTTCTACTTTTTCCAAGATTGATTTGAGATCCGGATATCACCAAATTCCCGTTCGTGATGCCGATATTCCAAAGACCGCTTTTAGTACAAGATATGGTCACTTTGAGTTCAAGGTGATGCCATTTGGATTGACAAATGCTCCCGCTATTTTTATGGATCAAATGAACCGCACATTTAGTGAGTATCTTGACAACTGTGTGGTGGTGTTCATCGACGACATCCTTATTTTTTCCAAGACCGAAGAAGAACATGCTATTCATCTAAGGACTATTTTGGGTGTTCTTCGTCGTCAAAAGTGGTTTGCCAAATTCTCCAAGTGTGAATTTTGGTTACCTAAAGTTTCCTTTCTTGGGCATGTAATTTCTAAAGAAGGTGTAATGGTGGATCCTTCTAAAATTGAGGCCGTTGTTGATTGGAAGAGTCCGACCGATGTTAGAGAGGTCCGAATTTTTCTTGGTTTAGCTGGTTATTACTGTAGATTTGTCAAAGATTTCTCAAAGCTTGCTAGACCAATGACCCAATTGTTTAAGAAAGAAACCAAGTTCGTATGGAATGAAGCTTGTGAAGCCTCTTTTCAAGAGTTAAAGAAAAGGTTAACTACCGCCCCGGTGTTAACTTTACCTGAAGATGGTGTAGACTTTGATGTCTATTGTGATGCTTCTAAGATGGGATTGGGTTGTGCACTTATGCAAAGTAGGAAAGTGGTGGCTTATGCCTCTAGACAGTTGAGAGTTCATGAAGTGAACTACCCTACTCATGATTTGGAATTGGCCGCCGTGGTTCATGCTTTGAAGGTGTGGCGACACTATCTTATTGGTGTTCATTGTCGCATATTCACCGATCACAAAAATTTGAAGTACATATTTACTCAAAAGGAGTTGAATATGAGACAAAGAAGATGGTTGGAATTGGTGAATGATTATGATTTTGAATTGCTTTATCATGAAGGAAAGGCTAATGTTGTTGCCGATGCTCTTAGTAGGAAATATTCTCATGCATTGAATGTTATACGAGTATTACCCGATGATCTTTGTATTGAGTTTCGGAAGTTGAAGTTGGAATTCGTGGAACATGGATTTGATTATGTTGGTGCTATGACTGCCGAACCTGTTTTCCTTCGTGAGATCCGCGAAAGCCAAGTTGATGATCCTACCTACAAGTCTATTCAGCCAAGCTTCTTGAAGGAAAAGCTAAAGACTTCAAGTTTGATGACAAAGGTGTTCTTCGACTCCATGACCGTTTGTTTTTACCTAATGCTCTTGACTTGAGAAAGCGAGTTCTTGATGAAGCTCACCTTTCCCCTTATTCTATACACCCCGGAGGTGATAAAATGTATAAAGACTTGAAGCTACAATTTTGGTGGCCGAATTTGAAAGGCGATGTTATGTCTTATGTTGGAAGATGTCTTACTTGCCAACAAGTGAAAATCGAACACAAGAGGCCCAGTGGATTGCTACAGCTTTGGATATTCCACTATGGAAGTGGGAATCTATTTCTATGGATTTTGTTATGAATTTGCCAAGGACCGTTGGAAGTAAAGATGTCGTTTGGGTTATTGTTGATCGTTTGACTAAGAGTGCTAGATTCATTCTGATCAAAGAGACCTGGAGTTTAGATCGACTAGCGAAAGCCTATGTTGATGAGATTGTTAGATACCATGGTGTTCCCAAGGAGATCATATCCGCCGAGATCCGAGGTTTTGTTCGAGATTTTGGAAGGCTTTACAAGAAGCCATGGGTAGTAAATTGTTGATAAGTACCGCATTTCATGCCGCTACCGATGGTCAGACCGAGAGGACTATTTAGACTTTAGAAGACTTGCTTAGGGCTTCTGCACTCGACTTCCAATCTAGTTGGGAAAAGAGTCTACCGTTGGTGGAGTTTTCTTACAACAATAGTTATCATGCCTAGATCAAGATGGCTCCTTATGAAGCTCTCTATGGAAGAAAATGCCGAAGTCCTATATGTTGGAATCAATTGAGTGATGTTCGTGACTTAGACCCCGATGTTCTTGTTGAGACTATTGATCATGTGAAGGTAATTCGTGATAGAATGAAAGCCGCTCAAGACCGACAAAAGTCTTATGCCGATATCCGAAGAAGGCCGTTAGAATTTGAAGTTGAAGATAAAGTATTCTTGAAAGTATCTCCGATGAAGGGTGTTAAAAGGTTTGGTGTAAAGGGTAAATTGAGCCTGAAATACATTGGACCCTTTGATGTTGTGAAAAGGATGGGTGCCGTAGCTTACAAGTTGGACTTGCCCCCGAATTTAAAGAAGGTTCATGATGTCTTCCATGTTTCTCAATTGAGAAAGTACGTTAATGATCCAAGCCATGTCTTTCAAGCGGAAATGCCCGAGCTTGAACCGAATTTGTCCTTTGAAGAGAAGCCGATCCGCATTCTAGATCGCAAGGATAAGAAGTTAAGAAGTAAAGTGGTGCCTTCAGTGAAAATCTTGTGGAGATGTGCCAATGTTGAAGAAGAGACGTGGGAAACGGAAGCTTCTATGCGTATTAAATATCCAAGCCTATTCGTTTAAGGTATCTTTCTTTCGCTCAAGTTTCGAGGGCGAAACTTTTTAAAAGGTGGGGTGATTGTAACACCCGCAAATGTACCATATTTTTATAGTAAAAATATTATATGGATAATTTTCAGCGAATTTTAGTTTTAGTTTAGAATTAAATTTTTCGTGTCTAATTTAGAATTTCCGAGTTCGTTTTTGGACTTTACGCGAGATTTCGAGTAAGTTACGTCTTAAGACGTTTATGGGCTTTTCTCATGATTTTCCACTTACTCCCTTATACTCCCCTTAAACCCTAAATTCCCTCACATTCAACTTACTCTTCTTCCTCACCAAGTATCCACCAAAACCCTAACCTCCATTCTTGCTCAAACTTAATATCGACTCTACTCCTTCATTACTCGCTCAAATTCACTAAACTTCGTCTTAATCTTTCCCTCTCATCGTCCTCTATCTTAATTGGTAATAAAATTACCGTCTTTCTCACTTTTCAATTTATCCGTCTTTCTCAAAGGTGTATTATATTCATCTTTTATTTTTTAATTATAGGTGGTGACCTCCAAGACCTCGACAAAGACTACTACTTGATAGAAGAGGACCTCGACAAGGATTGAAGACGCAAAAAGGTAACGATGAAGGGTTACTCGATATCTTTACATGTTTTAATGTGTTTTCTATGTTAGTAATCGTATTTAGAATAGGATTAATAATCATAGGAATGGTATTGTTGATGATAGTGGTTGTTGGTTGATAATTGATAATGAGAATTGATGATTTGTGATGTATTGGTAATTTTAGTGAAATTGGTAATTTTGGTGAATATTTGACCCCAGTCGGCCGACCGGCAGCCGGTCAGCTGCCGGCTGGGGAGCGGCTGTATATTATTTGTGTTACGTAAAAGTTTTGGAAATATATAGGTCTCAGCCGGCCGACTGGCAGCCGGTCACCCGACCGGCTGAGACACACCCCATATTGCCTTCATTTTTCTCAAGTAACATTGGTCCCAGCCGGGTAGCCGCCAGCTGGTCCCTTTGACCGGCTGGGACACGCTGTATTTTAGTTGGTTTTCATATGTTACATTGGTGCTCGCCGGGTAGCCGGCAGCCGGTCCCCTAGACCGGCTGGCACACGATGCCCATTTCCTTTGCTTTTCTTTCCTATGTTTTCATTTATAATAATTCGCATGGTCCGTTTATCGTATAAATTTATGTAATGACTTTAAATATTCATCTTTAGAATATATGATTTTCCTTTCGCTTGTATCGCATGTTTTGTGACGGTTTTTCATATATCCCACTTTGAGTCTGTTTTACATGTGTTATGGTATGAGCACTAATTGTTATGTGCTATGTACTCTCATTCCCCTGGCTACCTCTTCGTTCGTAAGGCTGGAATGTCGGAACGAGGAGTGTATCCTTACTGCTTAGTTGCAGGTATTAGTGGGCATATGACGACGTTGTTGGGAGGCGAACGCTTTGCCTTGATCGACCCGGCCGTCAAATGTGGTATACTTGCGAGGTGGTGTCATTGCATGTAGCGTACCGCTTGTTATGATGCTTGTGCTCTTTTTCGCCTCTTTCGTGAAGGTTGACCGAATTAGGGGTACTCGGTGTCTATGATTGACCGAGTCTTAGATGCGAAATGTTTATCGCATGTCGAATCGGAAAATGTGATTCCGAGAATCTGTCCACGTTTAGACTAGGACCGTATTATGATCGTCGTTCTACCAGGAGGAAATTAGTTTACATATACGAAATGTTTGAATCGTGTATGCGTTCAGGGAAATTTTTATCCCGTGGATCAATTTTAATCATACTTGCCATGTACACGGTGCTAGTGCGTGTCATTTACCGTGAGAGATGTTGTCAACGTATTTGTACGTTTGGATGGATGATTATATGATTGATTATTTGTGATCGTTGGATGACTTGGCATGGTTTGTTTGTCGAGTCTCAATCTTATCAAACTTATGCCGCTAACGGTGAGATGCAAGCCCTAATGAGTGTATGGTTGCCTAAGAGTGTCATCCCCGAGTCTATCGATAATATGATGGTTACGGCTTTGTACTTCATGCACCGATATCTTTATATATATTGAATTGCCTATTTATCCTTTTCGTAATTCACATGTATATTTATATATGCATGCTTCTACTTTTGTATTTCCGTTTAAGTTCGTTATTTGTGATATGGCTGGGAGAACCCGGAGTTACTCTCCACTGACTGTGGCGTTCATGTTTTTCATGGATGAACAGGTTGCTTGCTTGGATGGATTTTGCTTGTTGTATTTTGGGTTCGGGTGTGAGCTAGCGGCCGTTGGCCTGGATGATTCACCTCTAGACGTTGTTTATCTAGTTGCTAATAACTTTGACATTTGATAACATTTTGAGAGACTTCGTCTCTTTGTAGTATATTCCATTTTTGTTTGTATCTATTTGACATTCCTCGTATTTTTATCTTGGCATGTAAAAAGTTTTAAAAAAAACATCGTATTTTCCGCTATATTAATCACATGCTTGTATGTTTTATTTCCGCATTCGCGAGGTTTGTCACATGCTAAGTATCTCTCAATTATGTGACAAAGGCAATAAAGTCGTTTTTCATTCAAATGTTTGTCGCATCATAATTGAAGGAACTAGTAATGTTATCCTAGAGGGTCTACGTAAAAGGAACGTGTCTATGATTGATTTAATCAAAGTTACTACAAGTTCCTTTACGTGCATGAAAGCTACTGTAGATGATTCATGCTTGTAGCATAAGAGGTTTGCCCACATTAGTCCAACAACTTTAAAGAAACTCAAATTGTGGGATTTAGTTGAGGGTTTACCCTCAATCAAATTCGAACAAGAAAAAATGTGTGACTCATGTGCCCGATGTAAACAAGTTAGATCTTCATTCAAACCAAAACGAGTAGTAAGTACAGAACGTCCACTTGGGTTGGTACACATGGATTTGTTTGGACCTATGAAAGTCAGAAGTCGTGGTGGATCAAGGTACGTATTTGTCCTAGTTGACGACTACTCAAGGTATGTATGGCCTATATTTCTATTTACTAAAGATGAAACTTTTGATGAGTTTGTAGTATTAATGAAGCTTGCCCAAAACAAGTATGATAAAAAGTTAGTTTCCATTCGTACGGATCATGGCACCGAATTTGATAATCAAGCCTTTATAGAATATTGTAGGGAGAATGGTGTAGGACATAACTTTTCTGCACCATGAACCCCACAACAATACAGTGTCGTTGAGCGTATGAATAAAACACTAGAAGACATGGCTCGTACTATGCTTTTGAGACAACCCTCGCGAATGCGGAAAATAAAACATACAAGCATGTGAATTATATAGCGGAAATACGGTATTTTAAAAACCTTTATACATGCAAGATAGAAAAATACGAGGAGTGTCAAAATATTACAAACTAAATAAAAATACCACAAGAGACGTAGTCTCTCAAAGTGTTAACAAAAGACAAAGTTATTAATAACTATCTAAAATCGTCTAGGGGTGAATCATCCAGGGACAACGCCCGCTAGCTCACACCCGAACCCAAAATACCACAAGCTAAAAGCCATCCAATCAAGCAACCTGTTCATCCATGAAAAACATGAACGCCACAGTCAGTGGGGAGTAACTCCGGGTTCTCCCAGCCATATCACATTAAACGTACATAGAAGGAAATACAAAAGTAGATCATGCATACATAAAGATATACATGTGAGATACGATAAGGATAGATAGGCAATTCAATATATAATAATAAGAGCATAAGGATACGAATCCGAATCCATCATGTTATACAAAGACTCGGGGAAGACACTCTTAGGCAACCGAATACGCTCACTAGGGTTGCATCTCACCGTTAGCGGTATAAGTTTGATAAGATTGAGACTCAACAAACAAACCATGCCAAGTCATGCGATGATCACAATAAATCCATCATATTATCATCCATTCAAAAATACCAATACATTGACGATGCCAAGTCATGCAATGACCATGAATAAAATCATGAAATCACGCATTCAAAGACAACGACACAAAGACGACATCTCTCACGGTAAATGAAACGTACTAGCACCGTGTACATGGCAAGTATGATTAAAAGGCATCCACCGGATCACATTTCCCTGAACGCATACACGATGCTATATTTCGTATATGTAGACTAATTTCCTCTTGGTAGGAACGATAATAAAACGGCTCCTAATCTAAACCTGGCCACATTCTCGGAATCACATTTTCCGATTCGACATGCGATGACATTTCGCATCCAAGACTCGGTCAATCATAGACGCCGAGTACCCCAAATTCGGTAGATCAATTCACGAAAGTGGCGGAAAAGAGCACAAGTCTCATAAAAAGCGGTACGCTACATGCAAAAAACACCACCTCGCAAGTACACAACATTTAACGGCCGGGTCGATCAACGTATAGCGTTCGCCTCCCAACAACGTCGTCGTATGCCCACTAACACATGCAATTAAGCAGTAGGATACCTCCCAGTTCCGACATTCCAGCCTTACGAACGTGGAGGTAGCCAAGGGAATGAGAGTACAAAGCACAAGACAAAATAGTGCTCAAACCGTATCATTTATAAAAACCGACTCAAAGTGGGACATATCAAAAACCGTCACAAAACATGAGAATATGGCATTATATAAATGTAAATATGATAAACATGAATCAATACATGATACATAAGCATTAGACCAAGTTTAAGAAGCATAATAAATAAGAAACATAGATACCTCTCCAAAACAACAAGTTTGGAAACTAACTAAAACAATGGTTCACTTAAAACTGTCATAACTAGAGTTCTAGAACTGCAAATGCAGAAATTTTAAGTCGAGGTGATAGCTTATCCTCTTACCGTGACTTGTATTTCACGCCCGTGAAACACTCTGTTACGCAAGGGTAAAAGATCAGCCACTATTTCACGCCCGTGACTTGAATCTCACGACCGTGACTTGAGTCTAGACAACTCCAATTTGTTCTAAACTCAACCATCATCAACTATTATCATAAATCATCACTTCTCATATCAATTCTCAACAAACAACATCCATCATCAATAATAAAATCCCTAAGCATACAAACCATAATCTACATACGATTACTAGCCTAGAAATCACATAAAACACGTAAATGATACCGAGTAACCCTTCACCGTTATCTTCGCGTCTTTAATCGATTTCTAAACCTTCCTAGTCTCCACCTACATACAATTCGATAATAAAAGATGAATATCATTCACCTTGAGAAAGACGGATAATTTAAAAAGTGAGAAAGACGGTAATTTTATTACCAATACGGATAGAGGAAGCTAAGAGGGGAAGAATAAGACGAACTTACGTGAATTTGAGCAAGAAACGAATGAAATATGACGAATCTAAGGTTGGATCAAAATGGAGGAAAGGGTTTTGATTTGGGTTTCTTAGTGATGAAGTAAGTTGAGTTGTGATGGAATGAAATAGGTTAAGGGAAATATGAGATGTGCAAGGGAAAAAAGTCAACAAAAGTCAAAGACGGCTTAAGACGGGTTTCACTTGAAAACTCGCGGAAATTCCAAATACGAACTCGGAAATTCTAAATTTGACTCGGAAAATTAAATTCTAAATTAAAACTAAATTTCGCTGAAAAGTATCCGTAAAATATTTTCACTATAAAAATAGGGTACAATAGCGGTGTTAAAGCTTTTGTGTAGTGGCCTTCCTAAGAACTTTTGGGCCGAAGCCATTAGTACTGCATGCTATGTGCACAATAGAGCTATGATTAGACCAATTCTCAAAGAGAATCCCTATGAACATTTATGAGAGAGAAAACCCAACATAGCTCATCTTCGTTGCTACGGTAGTAAATGTTTTGTCCATAATAATGGAAAAAGTAATTTAAGCAAATTTGATCCACGAAATGACGAAGCTGTGTTTGTTGGTTGTTCTAATCATAGAAAAGCTTATAAAGTTTTTACAAAAAGAACTTTGTGCATAGAAGAAAGTGTTCATGTTATATTTGATGAAGATAATGTGCCTGAACAAAGTGAACAGAATGAAGAAGAAGACATGAATGATCCCGATTTTCGCCTTACAAGAGAGGATTTACCAGAACTGGATGAATAAGTTATTGAAGGAATCAATGATGAACTTGATAAATCCGCAAATGATCTCCGAAAGAGAACTAAGACAAATGTTGATGATACGAATGTCTCTACTCAAAACAAGGAAAAGCAAGCCGAAGTTATAACTGATGATGCTATAACTTTCGACCCAGATCAAGATATTCTAACTAAAGTTCTACCAACTTTAGCTATAACCCCGGAGTCAAGCTCAGGGGGAACCAATCTTGATTCTGAATCATTTGAGGAAAGTGAAAGTTCATTAGATGATGATGAGCCAAGGAACTCTAAGAAATGGAAATATAAGAGTTCTCATCCTATGGATAGTATCTTAGGAAGTTTGAATAAGGGAGTTCAAACAAGACGAACATTGAATAACTTTTGTTCATTCTATTCCTTTCTGTCTACCATAGAGCCTACCAACATCAAAGAAGCACTTACAGAATCCGATTGGATCCTGGAAATGCGAGAGGAGTTTCAACAGTTTGAACGTAATAAAGTTTGGCATCTAGTGCCACGTCCTAACAATTGAACTGTGATTGGTACTCGATGGGTATTCAGAAATAAATTGGATGACTCTGGAGTTATAGTTCGTAATAAGGCGCGATTGTTCGTTCAAGGATATAATCAACAGGAAGGCATTGATTATGACGAGACCTTTGCACCTGTAGAAAGACTTGAAGCTATTCGTCTGCTTATCTCCTTCGTAACTCATAAAGGAATGAAACTGTACCAAATGGACGTTAAGACCGCAATTCTTAACGGATGTTTGGAAGAAGAGGTTTTTGTTGAACAACCTCCCGGATTTTTAAATAGAAAATTTCAAAACCATGTTTTTAAAATGGATAAAGATTTATATTGTTTGAAACAAGAGCCTAGGGCATGGTACGACAGATTATCTAAATTTTTATTACAAAACAATTTAAAAAGAGGATCTGTCGACAAAACCCTATTTCGAAAATCCGAGGTTTCTGATTTACTTGTTGCTCAAATTGATGTAGACGATATTATTTTTGGTTCTACTAACAATAAGTTATGCAAGTACTTTTCAGATTTAATGACCTCAGAGTTTGAAATGAGCATGATGGGAGAATTGAAATTCTTCCTAGGATTGTAAATTCAACAAACTAAGGACGGTATAAAGATTCACCAACAGAAATATGTCAAGGAGCTAATCAGGAAATTAGGTATGGAGAATGCTCATCCAATGGACACACCTATGGTAACTGATAAAAAGTTGACCTTAGACGAAAATGGTAAGTGTGTCGATGAAACTACATATCGAGGTATGATTGGTTCTTTCTTATATTTAACTGCAAGTATACCTGACATTATGTTTAGCATATGTGTCTGTGCTAGATTTCAATCATATCCTAAAGAGTCACATATAATTGCAGTTAAACGTATCTTGAGATATTTAATTGGTTCATCTAATCTATATTTATGGTATCCACTTGAGTGTAATTTTGATCTATTAGGATATTCAGATGCAGATTATGGAGGATGTTCTTTTGATAGAAAAAGTACCTCTGGATTCGCTACGTTTATTGGAATGCATAATAACTTGGGGCTCAAAGAAGCAAACTTCAGTTGCGTTATCTACTGCTGAAGCCAAATATATAACTGCAGGACTGGTATGCTCTCAATTACTTTAATTAAAGCAACAACTATGTGACTATGGTGTTAATGTTGGTTGTATGCCTTTATTTTCTGATAATACTAGTGCTATTATGTAACACCCTCAAATGTACCCTATTTTTATAGTAAAAATATTTTACGGATACTTTTCAGCGAAATTTAGTTTTAGTTTAGAATTAAATTTTCCGTGTCGAATTTAGAATTTCCGAGTCCGTATTTGGATTTTACGCGAGATTTTAAGTGAATCCCGTCTTAAGCCGTCTTTGACTTTTTCTTGACTTTTTCCACTTACTCTACATATACTCCCCTTTAACCTAATTCTTCCTCACACAACTCATTTCTTTCTTCATCACTAAGAAATCAACCAAAACCTTGCTTCCATTTTTTATCCGTCTTGTAATCGTCATAACTCTTTCATTTCTCGCTCAAATTCACGTAAGTTCGTCTTATTCTTTCCCTCTCATCTTCCTCTATCCGTATTGATAATAAAATTACCGTCTTTCTCGCTTTTCAATTTTTCCGTCTTTCTCAAAGGTGAATTATATTCATCGTTTGTCGTCTTTATTTAGGTGGAGACTTTCTAGACCCCGACAAAGATTACTATCTAGTGGAGGTAGACTTGGAAACCGATTAAAGACGCAATAAGGTAACGGTGAAGGGTTACTCGATATCATTTACGTGTTTTAATGTGTTTTCTATGTTAGTAATCGTATTTGGAATTGGATTAGTATTCATAGAACTTGTGTTGATGATGATACTTGTTGTTACTTGATAATTGATATGAGAATTGATGATTTATGATAATAGTTGATGATGGTTGAGTTTAGAACAAAATGGAGATGTCTTGACCCAAGTCACGGTCGTGAAACTCATGTTACGAGCGTGAAATAGTGGTTGACCAAATACCCTTGCGTAACAGACAGTTTCACGAGCGTGAAATACAAGTCACGGTCGTGACTTGTGCTGTTTCACTGCACTGACCCCTTTTCGTAAAGTGATCATATCTCCTTCGTTACTTGCTTGTTTTGGGCTTGTGACCTACCGTTGGAACCGTAAGAGGATAAGCTATCTCTTCAACTTGGAATTTATGCATTTGCATGTCTAAAACTCTAGTTATGACAGTTTGAAGTGGACCCTTGTTTTAGTTAGTTTCCAAACTTGTTGTTTTGAGATAAGATCTATGTTTCCTATTTATTATGCTTCTTAAACTTGGTCTAATGCTTATGTATCATGTATTGATTCATGTTTATCATAGTTACATTTACATAATGCCCTATTATCATGCTTGGTGACGGTTTTTGTTATGTCCCACTTTGAGTCGGTTTTTACAAATCATACGGTTTGAGCACTATTTTGTCATGTGCTTTGTACTCTCATTCCCTTGGCTACCTCCACGTTCGTAAGGCTAGAATGTCGGAACGGGGATGTATCCTACTGCTTAATTGCATGTGTTAGTGGGCATACGACGACGTTGTTGGGAGGCGAACGCTATGCGTTGATCGACCCGGCCGTCAAATGTTGTGTACTTGCGAGGTGGTGTTATTTGCATGTAGCGTACCGCTTGTTATGAGGCTTGTGCTCTTTTCCGCCTCTTTCGTGAATTGATCTACCGAATTTGGGGTACTCGGCGTCTTTGATTGACCGAGTCTTGGATGCGAAATGTCATCGCTTGTCGAATCGGAAAATGGTTATTCCGAGAGTCTGGCCAGGTTTAGACTAGGAACCGTATTATTATCGTCGTCCTACCAGGAGGAAATTAGTCTACATATATGAAATGAATTGAATCGTGTATGCGTTCAGGGAATGTTTTTCTCCCGTGGATGCCTTTTAATCATACTTGCCATGTACACGGTGCTAGTGCGTTTCATTTACCGTGAGAGATGTTGTCAATGTATTGGTATGTTTGGATGGATGATTACATGATTGATTGTTCGTGATCATTGGGTGACTTGGCATGGTTTGTTTGTCGAGTCTCAATCTTATCAAACTTATACCGCTAACGGTGAGATGCAAGCCCTAGTGAGCGTATTTGGTTGCCTAAGAGTGTCTTCCCCGAGTCTATCTATAGCATGATGGTTACGGATTGTACTTCATATAGCGATATCTTTACATATTGAATTGCCTATTTATCCTTTCTCGTACTTCATATGTATATCTATATATGCATGCTTCTACTTTTGTATTTCCGTTTATGTACGTTTAATGTGATATGGCTGGGAGAACCCGGAGTTACTCCCCACTGATTGTGGCGTTCATTTTTTTCATGGATGAACAGGTTGCTTGATTGGATGGCTTTTTGCTTGTGGTATTTTGGGTTCGGGTGTGAGCTAACGGGCGTTGTCCCTGGATGAAACACCTCTAGACGTTGATTAGCTAGTTGCTAATAACTTTGTTGTTGGTTTACATTTTGAGAGACTACGTCTTTTTGTTGTATTTCATACTTTAGTTTGTAATATTTGACACTCCTCGTATTTTCTATTTGCATGTAAAAAGGTTTTTAAAATACCGTATTTTCCGCTTTATATATCACATGCTTGTTATGTTTTATTTCCGCATTCGCGAGGGTTGTCACAACCACCACCATCAAAATAGAAAAAAGGATAAGATATGAGGCGACATAGACGGAAGGAGGCGGCGGCAAGGAGCGGAATGAGGCGGCGGTAGGGGTGGTGGGGTGAGAGTGGGTGGTAATGTGCAGTTTAGGAGTGGGGTTGGTGGGTGGTGGAGGAGTGGTGGTGGTGCTTGGTGGTGGTGAGGGAAGGAGGTTTTTTTTAGAGGAATGTAGAGAGATAAGGGAGGTAGAGAGATGATGAAAAATGTGAGAATGGGAGAAAAAGAAGTGAGTGAAGGGTATAGGGTTTGAATGAGATGGATTGTATATGTCTCCTAATCTTGGCCCTCCATTTTGTTTTAATCTTAGCCATTCATCATATTAATCCAAGGGTTTGGATTAGGACTCAAGGACTCAAAAGAGAAGGGGGGACTCATCTGAACCTAATTATATATATATATATATATATATATAGGGTCAGGATCCGGTGAGAACCACTAACATAATGAGAACCGTGAGAACCCTCACTAAATCTTCACCAAATCTTGTTTCGAAAGTTTTGTTGGATCATTTACTATTAGTTTAGTTTATTCAAGCAAAATACTTGCAGTAACTAAACAAAATTTATTGATTATATTAAAAAATATGTACTTAATGTACATAAATTCAATTTGTACACTAAATTTACTCTAAATGGGTGAAAACGAGCACTAGGTGCACGAAAATTGTTACATGCATGAAAACAGTTACTAGATGCATGAAAATAACGGGCTCTAGATGCACTAAAATGAGCACCAGGTGCATGAAAATTGTTAGATGCATGAAACTGACTACTAGGTGCATGAAAATTAATAAATCGTATTTCACCCCAATTTCCGTCAGTAACTTATATTTTATCGACCAAGATGTATGTTACTTAGCTATAAAATTCTACGCCGAACGCAAAAATGTCCTTATTTTTTAAAAAGAAATTTCGTAAGGTGGAGTTCTCACGTTCTCATTATCTTAGTGGTTCTCACCGGATCCCAATTCTCTCTCTCTCTCTCTCTCTCTCTCTCTCTCTCTCTCTCTCTCTCTCTATATATATATATATATATATATATATATATATATATATATATATATAGAATTGGGATCCGGTGAGAACCATTAAGATAATGAGAACCATGAGAACTCCACCTTAGAAAATTTATTTTTTAAAACAAACGAAATATTTGGATTCGGTGTAGAATATTATGGCTAGATACCATATTTCTTGGCCGAAAATTTATAAGCTATTGCCGGAAATCGAGTCGAAATAGATTTTACTATTTTTAATGCACCTAGTAGTCAATTTCATGTATCTAGCCATTTTCATGCACCTAGTACTCATTCTCATGCATCTAGAGCAAGTTATTTTCATGCACCTAGTAATGTTTTTCATGCATGTAACAATTTTCATGCACTTAGTGCTCGTTTTCATGCATTTAGAGTAGTTTTAGTTTATCTAATTGAATTAATGTACATTAAATATATATTTTTTTAATGTAATCAATAGATTTTGTGTACTTACCGCAAATATTTTGATTGAATAAATTAAACTAATTGTAAATTATCCATTAAAACTTTCGAAACAAGATTTGGTGATGATTTAGTGAGAGTTCTCACGGTTCTCATTATGTTAGTGGTTCTCACCGGATCCTGACCCTATATATATATATATATATATATATATATAGAGAGAGAGAGAGAGAGAGAGAGAGAGAGAATGATGTGGATTTTTTTCCTGTTTTTGTAGTTGTTGATAATTAATTGTAATGGTGATACTGTCACATCATTTACTCATTACGGTAAGAATGTTACGGTAACTAGGTTACTGTAACATCATTGATTTATCAAAGTAACGTGAAATCAGTATTAAAGTTCCAATTCTAGTTCATTTAATCATCAAATCTTGAACATATGTATGACTTCAAATCCCATATAGCCTAATTTTAAGGTCTTATTGTAAACCTTTTAAGCGATCATATAACATAAACAACCTTATTGTGTGGTCCACACCACTTTGTTAGTTTACTTTATTAGAGAATGATGTGCATTATTTTTTTATATTTTTTTTGTAGTTGCTGATAATGAATAGTAATTCTGATACTGCAACATCATTTAACCATTAAAGTAACAATGTTACGGTAAATAGGTTACTGTAACATCATTGATTCATCAAACTAACGTGAAAACAGTATTAATTTCCAATTCTAATTCATTTCATCAACAGAACGTAAGTGAATCAAGATCTGTTCAGTTTCCACTGATATGCTAAAAATGTTTCGCAGCAACAAATCACAATAATGTGAAAAGTCTCCAATAATTATACTTCATAACCAGACATAAAAATATGACAACAATGTTAACAGTCTCAACTAGCATTTCAACTTCAAAAACCTTGCCTTATTCATGCTTATCTTCTTGACTGATTAGTCAGTGTTATGCTCTTTTTTGTATATACAGTCTCTTTGCGCGCCTTTGTTGTGTTGGTTGATGTCTCAAACCTTCCTCTTCAAACTTTCTGACATTCAAAACAAACAATCGACCACGAATAACTAAACATATGTGAAACGCGTGGTCCATCATTAGTGATAATTTTACAGTAACAATATTATAGTAACATCATTTGTGAATTTATTACAATGTTATGCAATCAACTGTAATTGAAAAGAACACACAATATCAAATATACAATGTTGTAACAGTATTTAAAGCTCATCTCTATCATACAGTAATAATGTTACGGTAACGCTATTACATTAACATGTGTCGAGTATGTTACGAAAGCTAATCATCACATTTACCCCGATTTTCACGAAAACAAGTACATATATGAATTTCACAATGATTTAACCCTATTTGTTTTGGCGAAAAGTGAAACATGAAGAAACACATACTCCGTATTTCAATATCAAGTAAAACAAAATTGAGCAGTAATTACTCAGTTTCTACAAATCGTTAACCCTATGTTTTAGGCAAAATTTAAATCATAAAGAAACATTGATATCAATAACGGCAAAATAAAAACGAATATCAACTAATCAGTTTTCACAAATCACTAACCCTAACTTTTTTTGCGAAAATTAAGCCCGAAGAAACACATAAATCAATTAGTATTTCTTTCATATCAATTAAAATCAACAATAACTGAAAGATTCAATTACTGAAAGATTATTCATATCAATAAAAAATAATTTAAAGAAAAATAGCATAGAAATAATAGATTTATACCTCTTATTTTGTTCGAAACGGAAGTAATAGATTCGCAATTGAACAGTTTGGAGATCTTGTTTTGAGTTTTACAAGATTTATTGAAGATTTTAGTTACTTTTTTAGGTTTATTGGTAAGAGAGAAGAGGTTGAGTAAACGTCTGCAAGGTTTTCTTTCAGTTAATGTTTAGAGAGAGAGGTGGTAAGTTTTAGATAGAGAAATTGTATGATTATTATGAGACTTTAATGGCAGGATTGGCTTTTTATTATTCAGCCAAATTTTTTAGGGCGACGTGTCTCAACGAGAGCTATTGGATATTTTTGATCTAATGGTCCTTATTGATAGAACCATACTCACCTAAAAAGCTAGACTCAGCGGATGCTCACTCTCTCTCTCTCTCTCTCTCTCTCTCTCTCTCTCTCTCTCTC